>CAUJNA010003496.1:0-110000 GCA_963377175.1 Effrenium voratum | reverse complement strand
TAAGGAAGGAAAAGGGAGAAGCTCTCAGGGGGGGGAAAGGCCTGAGGGGGGAAAGGGTGGGAAGGATCTCAACAGGGAAAGGGGGGAAACAATCTTAGGAAGGAAAGGGAGAAGATCTGGAAAGGCCTTAAAGGGAAGGGGGGAAAGGATCTCAACAGGGAAAGGGGGCAAAGGATCTTAAGGAGGAATAGGAAGAAGATCTCAGCGGGGGGAAAGGCCGTAGGGGGGAAAGGGGGAAAGGATCTCAACAGGGAAAGGGGGGGAAAGATCTCAGTGAGGAAAGGGAGAAGGTCCCAGGCAGGGAAAAGGCCTTAGGGGGGAAAGGGGGAAAGGATCTCAACAGGGAAAGGGGGCAAAGGATCTTAGGGAGGAAAAGGGAGAAGATCTGAAAAGGCCTTAGGGGGAAAAGGGGGAAAGGAGCTCAACAGGGAAAGGTGGGAGAAGATCCTAGGGAGGAAAAGGGAGAAGATCTCGGGGGGAAAGGGGGAAAGGATCTCAACCAAGGGAAAAGATCTTGGGGAGGACAAGGGAGAAGATCTCAGGGGGGGAAAGGCCTTAGGGGGGAAAGGGGGGAAAGGATCTCAACAGGGAAAGGGGGCAAAGAATCTCAGGGAGGAAAAGGGAGAGGGGGGAAAACGCCTTAGGGGGGAAAGGGCGGGAAAGGATCTCAACAAGGCAAGGGGGAAAAGATCTTAGGAAGGAAAAGGGGGAAGATCGCGGGGGAAAAAAGGCCTTAGGGGAAAGGAGGGAAAGGATCTCAACAGGGAGAGAGGGGAAAACATCGTAGGGAGGAAAAGGGAAAAACTCAGAGGGAGAAAGTGCCTTAGGGGGGAAAGGGGGAATGGATCTCAACAGGGAAAGGTGGCAAAAGATCTTAGGGAGGAAAAGGGAGAAGATCTCAGGGGGGGAAAGGCCTTAGGGGGGAAAGAGGCTGAGCAGGGAAAGGGGGGGAAAGATCTTAGGGAGGAAAGGGAGAAGATCTGGGGGCAAAGGCTTTAGGGGGGAAAGGGGAGAAATGATCTCAACGGGGAAAGGGGTGGAAAAGATCTTAGGGAGGAAAGGGAGAAGATCTGGGGGAAAAAAGGCCAACAGGGAAAGGGGGGAAAGATCTACGGAAGGAAAAGGGAGAAGCTCTCAGGGGGGGAAAGGCCTCAGGGGGAAAGGGTGGGAAGGATCTCAACAGGGAAAGGGGGGAAACAAACTTAGGAAGGAAAGGGGGGGGGAGATCTTAGGCAGGAAAGGGAGAAGATCTAGGAGAAAAGGACTTAGGGGGAAAGCCCAACAGGGAAAGGGGGGGAAAGATCTTAGGAAGGAAAAGGGAGAAGCTCTCAGGGGGGGGGGGAAAGGCCTTGGGAGGGAATCAACAGGGAAAGGGTGGGAAAGATCTTAAGGAGGAAAGGGGGGGGAAGATCTCAGGGAGGAAAGGGGACGATCTGGGAGAAAAGGACTTGGGGGGGAAAGCCCAACAGGGAAAGGGGGGAAAAGATCTTGGGAAGGAAAAGGGAGAAGCTCTCAGGGGGGGGAAAAGCCTTAGGGGGGAAAGGTGGAAAAGGATCTCAGCAGGGAAAGGGGGGGGGGAAAGATCTTAGGGAGGAAAGGCAGAAGATCTGGGGACAAAGGCCTTAGGGGGGAAAGGGAGACATGATCTCAACAGGGAAAGGGGTGGAAAAGATCTTAGGGAGGAAAGGGAGAAGATCTCGGGGAAAAAAGGCCAACAGGGAAAGGGGGGAAAGATCTAAGGAAGGAAAAGGGAGAAGCTCTCAGGGGGGGAAAGGCCTGAGGGGGGAAAGGGTGGGAAGGATCTCAACAGGGAAAGGGTGGGAAACAATCTTAGGAAGGAAAAGGGAAGAGATTCGGAAAGGCCTTAAAGGGAAGAAGGGAAAGGATCTCAACGGGGAAAGGGGGCAAAGGATCTTAAGGAGGAATAGGGAGAAGATCTCAGCGGGGGGAAAGGCCTTAGGAAGGAAAGGAGGGAAAGGATCTCAACAGGGAAAGGGGGGGGAAAGATCTCATGAGGAAAGGGAGAAGATCCGAGGCAGGGAAAAGGATTTAGGGGGGAAAGGGGGAAAGGATCTCAACAGGGAAAGGGGGCAAAGGATCTTCGGGAGGAAAAGGGAGAAGATCTGAAAAGGCCTTAGGGGGAAAAGGGGGAAAGGAGCTCAACAGGGAAAGGTGGGAGAGGATCCTAGGGAGGAAAAGGGAGAAGATCTTGGGGGGAAAGGGGGAAAGGATCTCAACCAAGGGAAAAGATCTTGGACAAGGGAGAAGATCTCAGGGGGGGAAAGGCCTTAGGGGGGAAAGGGCGGGAAAGGATCTCAACAAGGAAAGGGGGGAAAAGATCTTAGGAAGGAAAAGGGGGAAGATAAAGGCCTTAGGGGGGAAAGGAGGGAAAGGATCTCACAGGGACAGGGGGGAAAACATCGTAGGGAGGAAAAGGGAAAAACTCAGAGGGAGAAAGGGCCTTAGGGGGGAAAGGGGGAATGGATCTCAACAGGGAAAGGTGGCAAAAGATCTTAGGGAGGAAAAGGGAGAAGATCTCCGGGGGGGAAAGGCCTTAGGGGGGAAAGGGGGGAAAGGATCTGAGCAGGGAAAGGGGAGGAAAGATCTTAGGGAGGAAAGGGAGAAGATCTGGGGGCAAAGGCCTTAGGGGGGAAAGGGGAGAAATGATCTCAACAGGGAAAGGGGTGGAAACGATCTTAGGGAGGAAAGGGAGAAGATCTGGGGGAAAAAAGGCCAACAGGGGGAAAGGGGAGACATGATCTCAACAGGGAAAGGGGTGTCGGGGAAAAAAGGCCAACAGGGAAAGGGGGGAAAGATCTAAGGAAGGAAAAGGGAGAAGCTCTCAGGGTGGGAAAGGCCTTAGGCGGGAAAGGGTGGGAAGGATCTCAACAGGGAAAGGGTGGGAAAGATCTTAAGGAGGAAAGGGGGGGAAGATCTTAGGGAGGAAAGGGAGACGATCTGGGAGAAAAGGACTTAGGGGGGAAAGCCGGAGAAGCTCTCAGGGGGGGGGGAAAGGCCTTAGGGGGGAAAGGTGGAAAAGGATCTCAGCAGGGAAAGGGGGGGGGGGGAAGATCTTAGGGAGGAAAGGCAGAAGATCTGGGGACAAAGGCCTTAGGGGGGAAAGGGGAGAAATGATCTCAACAGGGAAAGGGGTGGAAAAGATCTTAGGGAGGAAAGGGAGAAGATCTGGGGGAAAAAAGGCCAACAGGGACAGGGGGGAAAGATCTAAGGAAGGAGAAGCTCTCAGGGGGGGAAAGGCCTCAGGGGGAAAGGGTGGGAAGGATCTCAACAGGGAAAGGGGGGAAACAATCTTAGGAAGGAAAGGGGGGGGGAAGATCTTAGGGAGGAAAGGGAGAAGATCTGGGAGAAAAGGACTTAGGGGGGAAGCCCAACAGGGAAAGGGGGGAAAAGATCTTAGGAAGGAAAAGGGAGAAGCTCTCAGGGGGGGGAAAGGCCTTGGGAGGGAAAGGGGGGAAAGGATCTCAACAGGGAAAGGGTGGGAAAGATCTTAAGGAGGAAAGGGGGGGGAAGATCTTAGGGAGGAAAGGGAGACGATCTGGGAGAAAAGGACTTAGGGGGGAAAGCCCAACAGGGAAAGGGGGGAAAAGATCTTAGGAAGGAAAAGGGAGAAGCTCTCAGGGGGGGGAAAGGCCTTAGGGGGGAAAGGGGGAAAAGGATCTCAGCAGGGAAAGGGGGGGGGGAAAGATCTTAGGGAGGAAAGGGAGAAGATCTGGGGACAAAGGCCTTAGAGGGGAAAGGGGAGAAATGATCTCAACAGGGAAGGGGTGGAAAAGATCTTAGGGAGGAAAGGGAGAAGATCTGGGGGAAAAAAGGCCAACAGGGAAAGGGGGGAAAGATCTAAGGAAGGAAAAGGGAGAAGCTCTCAGGGGGGGAAAGGCCTCAGGGGGAAAGGGTGGGAAGGATCTCAACAGGGAAAGGGGGGAAACAATCTTAGGAAGGAAAGGGGGGGGGAAGATCTTAGGGAGGAAAGGGAGAAGATCTGGGAGAAAAGGACTTAGGGGGGAAAGCCCAACAGGGAAAGGGGGGAAAAGATCTTAGGAAGGAAAAGGGAGAAGCTCTCAGGGGGGGGAAAGGCCTTGGGAGGGAAAGGGGGGAAAGGATCTCAACAGGGAAAGGGTGGGAAAGATCTTAAGGAGGAAAGGGGGGGGAAGATCTGAGGGAGGAAAGGGAGACGAAAGGACTTAGGGGGGAAAGCCCAACAGGGAAAGGGGGGCAAAGATCTTGGGAAGGAAAAGGGAGAAGCTCTCAGGGGGGGGAAAGGCCTTAGGAAGGAAAGGTGGAAAAGGATCTCAACAGGGAAAGGGGGGGAAAGATCTCAGTGAGGAAAGGGAGAAGATCCCAGGCAGGGAAAAGGCCTTAGGAGGGAAAGGGGGAAAGGATCTCAACAGGGAAAGGGGGCAAAGGATCTTCGGGAGGAAAAGGGAGAAGATCTGAAAAGGCCTTAGGGGGAAAAGGGGGAAAGGAGCGCAACAGGGAAAGGTGGGAGAGGATCCTAGGGAGGAAAAGGGAGAAGATCTTGGGGGGAAAGGGGGAAAGGATCTCAACCAAGGGAAAAGATCTTGGGGAGGACAAGGGAGAAGATCTCAGGGGGGGAAAGGCCTTAGGGGGGAAAGGGCGGGAAAGGATCTCAACAAGCAAAGGGGGGAAAAGATCTTAGGGGGGAAACGGGGGAAAGGATCTTAAGCGGGAAAGATCTTAGGGAGGCAAAGGGAGACGAACTCAGGGAAAAGGACTTAGGGAGGAAAGGGGGGGAAAGATCTTTGGGAGGAAAAGGGAGAAGAACTGAGGGTGGGAAAAGGCCTTAGAAGGAAAAGGGGGGAAATAAATGATCTCAACAGGGAACTGGGGGGGGGGAAAGATCTTAGGGAGGAAAGGCAGAAGATCTGGGGCAAAAAGGCCTTAGGGGGGAAAGGGGAGAAATGATCTCAACAGGGAAAGGGGTGGAAAAGATCTTAGGGAGGAAAGGGAGAAGATCTGGGGAAAAAAGGCCAACAGGGAAAGGGGGGAAAAGATCTTAGGAAGGAAAAGGGAGAAGCTCTCAGGGGGGGAAAGGCCTTGGGAGGGAAAGGGGGGAAAGGATCTCAACAGGGAAAGGGTGGGAAAGATCTTAGGGAGGAAAGGGGGGGGAAGATCTTAGGGAGGAAAGGGAGACGATCTGGGAGAAAAGGACTTAGGGGGGAAAGCCCAACAGGGAAAGGGGGGAAAAGATCTTCGGAAGGAAAAGGGAGAAGCTCTCAGGGGGGGGAAAGGCCTTAGGGGGGAAAGGGGGAAAAGGATCTCAGCAGGGAAAGGGGGGGGGAAAGATCTTAGGGAGGAAAGGCAGAAGATCTGGGGACAAAGGCCTTAGGGGGGAAAGGGGAGAAATGATCTCAACAGGGAAAGGGGTGGAAAAGATCTTAGGGAGGAAAGGGAGAAGATCTGGGGGAAAAAAGGCCAACAGGGAAAGGGGGGAAAGATCTAAGGAAGGAAAAGGGAGAAGCTCTCAGGGGGGGGGAAAGGCCTCAGGGGGAAAGGGTGGGAAGGATCTCAACAGGGAAAGGGGGGAAACAATCTTAGGAAGGAAAGGGGGGGGGAAGATCTTAGGGAGAAAGGGAGAAGATCTGGGAGAAAAGGACTTAGGGGGGAAAGCCCAACAGGGAAAGGGGGGAAAAGATCTTAGGAAGGAAAAGGGAGAAGCTCTCAGGGGGGGGAAAGGCCTTGGGAGGGAAAGGGGGGAAAGGATCTCAACAGGGAAAGAGTGGGAAAGATCTTAAGGAGGAAAGGGGGGGGAAGATCTGAGGGAGGAAAGGGAGACGAAAGGACTTAGGGGGGAAAGCCCAACAGGGAAAGGGGGGCAAAGATCTTGGGAAGGAAAAGGAAGAAGCTCTCAGGGGGGGGAAAGGCCTTAGGAAGGAAAGGAGGGAAAGGATCTCAACAGGGAAAGGGGGGGGAAGATCTCAGTGAGGAAAGGGAGAAGATCCCAGGCAGGGAAAAGGCCTTAGGGGGGAAAGGGGGAAAGGATCTCAACAGGGAAAGGGGGCAAAGGATCTTCGGGAGGAAAAGGGAGAAGATCTGAAAAGGCCTTAGGGAGAAAAGGGGGAAAGGAGCTCAACAGGGAAAGGTGGGAGAGGATCCTAGGGAGGAAAAGGGAGAAGATCTTGGGGGGAAAGGGGGAAAGGATCTCAACCAAGGGAAAAGATCTGGGGGGGAAATGCCTTAGGGGGGAAAGAGCGGGAAAGGATCTCAACAAGGAAAGGGGGGAAAAGATCTTAGGAAGGAAAAGGGGGAAGATCGCGGGGGGAAAAAGGCCTTAGGGGGGAAAGGAGGGAAAGGATCTCACAGGGAGAGGGGGGAAAACATCGTAGGGAGGAAAAGGGAAAAACTCAGAGGGAGAAAGGGCCTTAGGGGGGAAAGGGGGAATGGATCTCAACAGGGAAAGGTGGCAAAAGATCTTAGGGAGGAAAAGGGAGAAGATCTCAGGGGGGGAAAGGCCTTAGGGGGGAAAGGGGGGAAAGGATCTGAGCAGGGAAAGGGGGGGAAAGATCTTAGGGAGGAAAGGGAGAAGATCTGGGGGCAAAGGCCTTAGGGGGGAAAGGGGAGAAATGATCTCAACAGGGAAAGGGGTGGAAAAGATCTTAGGGAGGAAAGGGAGAAGATCTGGGGGAAAAAAGGCCAACAGGGAAAGGGGGAAAGATCTAAGGAAGGAAAAGGGAGAAGCTCTCAGGGGGGGGGGGGAAGGCCTGAGGGGGGAAAGGATGGGAAGGATCTCAACAGGGAAAGGGGGGAAACAATCTTAGGAAGGAAAAGGGAGAAGATCTGGAAAGGCATTAAAATGAAGGGGGGAAAGGATCTCAACAGGGAAAGGGGGCAAAGGATCTTAAGGAAGAATAGGGAGAAGATCTCAGCGGGGGGAAAGGCCGTAGGGGGGAAAGGGAGGAAAGGATCTCAACAGGGAAAGGGGGGGAAAGATCTCAGGGAGGAAAGGGAAAAGATCCCAGAGAGGAAAAGGCCGTAGGGGGGAAAGTGGGGGAAAGGGAGGAAAAGGGAGAAGATCTCAGGGAGGAAAAGGCCTTAGGGGGGAAAGGGGGGAAAGGATCTCAACAGGGAGGAAAAGGGGAAAAATCAGAAGGAGAAAAGGCCTTAGGGCGGAAAGGGGGAATGGATCTCAACAAAGAAAGGGGGCAAAAATCTCAGAGGGGAAGGAAGCAGGCCTGTAATGTCGGCGGCCTGAGCCGGAGGCGTTAAAATAGAGATTGCAATTCCTCCTTTTCACGAGAGTCAGGTGTTTGATCCCTCGACTAAAAGGTGAGTGCTACCTGCATCCTGCAATATGACAAGTCTTATGGGTCTTGTTGCTCCAAATCAACCGACCTCCGTCCACCCAAGACTGAGGTGCCCCGCTCTCGGCGAGGCGTGCTTGAACGGCTTCGCACCTCAAAGAGCATGCAATGGCGCCATGTTCTCGTGTGATTGCTGAATCGGGCATGTTTCACCGCCTAGGAAATAGACTAGAAGTTAAGCTGTCAAAGAACCAACTCCTTTGCCGTCGTAACCCACAACATGGAAAGCAACACAGGATGCAACACAGGAAGGCGTCAAGCCACAATGCAATGCGCACAGGAAGCCCTATGCTCAAAGCATACAGCCCTTCCTGCGGTTTACGGAAAGGTATGTTGCTTCTCGTCCGGCACTCAAGTCAGGCTGCCTGCAGCAGACTGGACACACCTCACCTTTGAGGCACTTGGCATCTCTTGAAAACCAAGTTGGTGTCCCCGAAACACAGTCCGGAAATCTCACGTTCCTGCTTGCAACACAACATCATTCAATGGGCTGCCAGGGTTCTTTATATTTCCCTTCAAGCATCACCCCACGAAAATAAAACTCACTTTGATTACATGGGCATGTCTAAAACCAGCAAACGTCCGCATGTGCTCGCCCACTCGAGGCCAAGACGGGATAGTAGTACCTGAAGACTGCACAAAGCCCGCTTTGCACCCACAGCCGCTGCGGAAAAGTCTGCATGCGCCAAAGTAGCTGCCAGAAGCGGGACATTGCTACCCGTGCAGGCGTGAGAAGTGCCTCTGGCTGAATCAATGCTCAATCTTGCTCTCATCAGGAAAGAACATGTGAATCAATGCAACTAGTTTCACCGGACCTTGCCAGCTTAAATAACTCTTGGCACAAATGTGCTTCTTTCTCTCCTGAGCTTTGGGAAACACAAGAATTCTGACAAAGTCTGATGTTGCTTTGCCTCTTTACAACTTGCACAAAAAATAACTTGCAGGTTCACAAAGAAATATCTCCACATCAAAACAAGCATCATGACTGAGCTTTGACACAAGGATACATGCAAAGCAAGAACTGGGTGTGCGCCAAAGTAGGGGACCCCAAAATGGTGATTTTCCTGTTGGTTTCCCTTTGAACAAACCTGAAGCGGGTGGCCTCACCAAAACACAAACCCAATTTGTTTCAGCAAAGCTGACCATGAAGAAGGCTCGATCCTCCTCAGCCGATGCAGTCCGGTCGGCTGACTGCACACCCGGACTGCGTCTGCATCTTTCTCAGAATTCCAAACCTGAAATGGGTTTGTCTCCACCCCTTTAAATCGACCAAAAAAGAACAAAAAAATGCTCTCGGGAAAAAGGCAGGGCCGCACAATGCAAACCCCAAGTAAGCGTCCTCATTTCCATTCGCGCAGCTTGGCGCCGACGTGTGCCAACACAAGCAACAAGCGCACAGCCCGAGAATGGTGTGCATGGTTGTGGAAAACTGAAATCACCCTTTCTGTGACGCAATATGGGTCATCCCTGTCACCAAATTATCGGTATCACAGCAATGGCAACCCAAAACCCTATTTTGGGCAACCATGGTTGTTTGCAGCCACATGCTGCCAATGTCAGAAAGAGTATGGGACATCATGATGGTGCGTCTGACTGCTGGCCATGGAGGGCATGTCAGCAGTGCCAAGCATGAAGGCAATGCTGGAAACTACTGATAATGCTGGGAATGCGAGCAATGCTGGCAATGCTGCTGATCCTGGCAATGCTGGTAGTGCTAGTGATGCCACCAATGCTGGCTGTTCTCCTGCTAATGATGGTAATTCGGTCTAGTGATGGCAAGTATCAAGCAAGTCTCTGAATTCCGCTGGTGGACGAAAATTGAATCTCTCTGAGGTGGTGGTTTTAGGTTCGGATCTGCAAAGTTCCCACACTTATGAAGCCGGATCAACGTCTGCAACTGGAAAGACCTGTATCAGCATGATGCACAAGGACATGAGACTTGTGGTCATCCCTATGGGCAGGCCTGGCCCTGAACCGAATCATAAAATAAGACGAAATATTAATGTATTGTATGACTTGACATTAACATGGCTCAACAAGACTCAAGTAAAAAGCAACATCCCACAACCCCTTTCTCCTTCTGCCCCCTGTGCCTCAGCGGCGCCCGACTCCGTGGCGGCTGGCGAAAGGGGAGAATCAATAGTTGCCAAGCACGCTGTGCGCACGTGCAGCACGGCGCTGTGCCGCTGTGCCTTTCAGTCCGAACTTGGCAACCCTTTGGCTGTAAGGCCAACCCACAGACGCCAAGCATGCATTCTAGGCGCACAGTCGGCTACAAGCCTTCCACCCTAGATGCTACTTGCGTCGGCCTTGGTTGAGCTGAATCAACAGAAGCTTGGACAATGCCTGACCACATCCTGCTGTCCGGCAAGGACCTGCAGTTGCCTTTGGTACAGTTGTGCTCAAAGGCGTGAATAGATTGGCGCTTGTTAGCCAACTTAGTCAACTGATCACTCAACAGGTCTTGCCCCAGAAGAGGATGCAGCTTATCTGAATGCATGCGAACCATTTGCCAACCTGAGAGGATAAATCTTGAGCATCCTGCACTTGCTCCCAGGTTCATTGACTTTGCCTCTCCATTGTCTTTGCGGGATTGCCTCCATCCCTCATAGCTCAGGTTACTGCACTTGGGGATTGGGACGCATGGAACCGTAAGGCGGCAGCATGCTACTTGCACCCAAAAATCCACGCCTCATAGGAGAAGTCTCGTAGCCGCTGCCTTTTGCAACGGAGACACTGCAAGCACGTGCTCAGCATACTGTACTTCCAAAATGAATATCATACGACAAGCATTGCGTCGCGTTGCTTCAATCTCCGGTTTCTGGAGTCATGCGAAATGTCAAGTGGTTGGTGTAACTGTCTACTGTCTCTGGTTCAATCACCAGCATGTGTTCCACTTCGGGCGTTGTCTTTTATTGGGAAGGGCTCAACATGCAAGTTTGCGAAAGGAAACAATATTCCCGCTTCCTTTGGGAGAGCACTTCCCCTTCATGCTCACTTGACACAGCCATGGGCGGGCTATCAAAGTGCAGCATGCCTGCTCTTGTGCTGCCCAAGCACATGACAAGCCTTGCGTGACGGTAGCCCACGTGCTTGATAAATGCAGCTCCGCTGGATGCGCACACCACACTGTGACTACCAAGACATCATCAGCGTCATCACCATCACGACTGCCAGCTATCGCTGCAACTGGCATCCCCTCAGCCCTATCAGCTTCTCCTGGGCCCCTGGGCTTGCTGGAGTACGCGGGCACCACCACCGAGCAGGGCTGGGAGTTCTGCCTGGGCCGACAAAGCTTTAGCGAAGTCCTTCTGCGTGTGTGCGCGTGCCCTGTTCAGGTTGGTTTCAAGGAAAACCACAAATAAATAATTCTGAGCCGCCCTCCCCCCCCTCGCCCGTCTACGTGTTTGCTAAACTTGCTTGCTTGCTTGCTTGCTTGCTTGCTTGCTTGCTTGCTTGCTTGCTTGCTTGCTTGCTTGCTTGCTTGCTTGCTTGCTTGCTTGCTTGCTTGCTTGCTTGCTTGCTTGCTTGCTTGCTTGCTTGCTTGCTTGCTTGCTTGCTTGCTTGCTTGCTCGGGTGTGTCTGCATTTGTTCCATGGTTTGCTGGCTTTCCCTTTTGGCGGACAGTGGATGGGGGGTGAGCTGACCAGAATCCTCATGGCTCAGTTTTTTCAGCGGGCAGGCCGACAACCGTTGGAAACTGTTGTTGGTTTCCCACTGACAAGCAACAAAATATTGCAGAACCAAGGAAGTGGAACAGCATGAAATATAATACAGCCAGAATTCACTCACGGGGTTTTGGGAGTCCTCTTCAAAACCAGGCTAGCGACTCACAGGTCTGGCATTCTTGTAGACAGACCAGCTGTGCGATGGCAACCGTCATTCCCACATTGCCAAGCTTTGTAAATATGGCAGCCCATGGTGAATGACTGAAACAATTGCATGACATGTGTTGTGGTGTTTGTGCCAGTAAGGCGGGGAAACAAAACACTCAGTACGGAAATCGTGTGCCAAGGGAACCCAGAATCTGGCCGCACCTGGCGTGTCAACTTGTCCACTGTCAAGTCAGGTTGTCGAAGTGGACTCCATTGAAGCCTCTCTCCAACAATTGTGGAAGCTGACAGACGGCCTTCGGAAGACTGTCCTTTTGGGGAAGCCCTCTTTTCCCCTTCCAGGATTGTTGGAAGAGCGTAGCGGCATAGCTTGATTCTTCGGATAGTTCTCAGGGGCTGATCGACATAAGTTGTCTGCGACGGCCTGATGAGACATTTACACCCCAAAGCGGCAGACCTATCTAAACCATCGGCCTGGATAACCGAACGTCCGTATTATGTTATCACTGCTTTCCCAAATCTGCTGGTGCCTAGGCCTGAGGGGTTCACAGGTTTCGTTTCGTCAAACCCAAGCGCCCCGGCAGCCAGCTCGGAGTCTGGGCCTGAGGCACGAAGTCATGGCTGACGCTGAGTGACTGTTGACCAAAACGACGTTTACGTTGCGCTCGTTGCGATCGTTGCTCTTCTTGTTTTGTTGTGTGTGTGTGTGTCTTCCAATCGAGCACAATCATGCTGCAATCTGCGTATTTGGCTCCTGCGCACAACCTGCGACGTCACCAGCCCTGCCATTCCCCTCTTCAGCCGAAGGTGCAAAGGAGCTGAAGGTTTGCATCGGCTTCTCCTCACGACCCTGGCGAGAGGGCACGCTGCACCATTGGAGCAAAGCCTAGAGGAGAATCAGGCTGCTTGCAAAATGTGTTTGGGCAACCAACCCTGTTCCCCTTCATGGGGAACCAACTTCCGAGAGATCCTTCTGCGCAAACGAGTATCCAGCCACGATCTCAAGCTGGTGGGTTGGTGGCCATCCAATGGAAAAGCGTGTGCTATTTCGATCAGCTGGTGCATCTCTTTGCAACGCATGAACGATTCCCGTCAGGCGTCAGTGCATGGCTTGCTTACACGCGCAAACATGATTGACTTCTTCTGAAATATTCAGGACGCACGCATGGTATGATGAACCGGAACAATGGCACTTAACAGCCGTCCTGCTGATCAGAACCTCTTCCCCTCTTAGGTTGGGACTTTTTGCAGCCAGCAAGAATTAAAGGGCTCTTTGAAGGGGTGCGAGAAGGCACCCCTCTGATGAGTTGGGTTTCAACGCCTCTTGTTTGAAGAAGAGCCCGGCCCAAGCCCTTCCCCCACTGCGCACCATCGAGCGCAAGTGGACGGGCGCACCCGCGACCCAAAGTCGAAGAAGGGAGGCTCGTTGGTGTCGATGCGCTGCAGCACGCTGTCCTCCAGTGCCGGGTGACAAACGCTGCGCTTTCCCTCCGGTCCTGCGAACACGGGTGACACTGCCTTGGGCGCAGCTTGTTGCCGAACGTGTCCATCCCCGTGTCCCTTGGCCCATGGGGAAGATTGCATGGTGGTAAGCGACTGTTGAAATTATCTTGGTCTTCGCAACACTCCCTCACCCCAGCTGCAGCAATCGCATCCTCGTTGCTTCCCCCAGCTCTGAGTGTATCAATTTGCATTCCTCGTGTGGGCTTCAGCCTCTGAAAACTATGGTTTGATGGGCATCCGGATTCATAGACATCTACCAACGATTATGATGATTGTGATTGGTGTTTTTGTTGAGGGTAACCTTTTGCGTAGATTCAACGGGAAACAAATTCCTGGGGTTCCACTGTCCTGGTTCCCCTATTCTAAGACCGCAAGACACAACCATTTGAGGGGGTCCCAATCAAAAATAATAGCCAGCAGGCCACAAATCTTAACTGCAGGTTTTTAATGTCGCTTTCAGCATCACGCCGCCAAAGGGACGCTCAATCAACATTGGCCCAACAGGTGATGCTGAAAAACACCCAAAGTGGCCATATTACAGGGCTCGCAATGTCCCCGTTTAAACATCACCCCACCTTCAGGAAGCTCACTTTAAATTGGCCCAAAAAGTGATGTCTAAAACCACCAAGAGGGAGCTCGATCAAGGCCCCGCCTCATTGCGAAAAACTTGCCTCTGTTGTGGCCGGTGCCTCAGCGACAAACACACCAGTGTGGAAACCTGCCCGGTTCGGGCAATGGGCGAGGCCAGACAGAGGTACCCCCCAGCTGGCGGCTTTTCAACGGAAAACCAGGGAAACCATTTTTTTGAGATAAACCGAAGTAGGCATTTTGACATGTGGAAGTGACTGCGAAGCCCCTCAGACATGCTCTTGCTGCACCACACAAATTGTGAGACTGTAGACTCGCGAGATGGGCTCCCTGCAGGATGACAATATTGGACTGAGCTGTATGGCCGAACAGTGTTCGGGGCAAAAGAAGTTCCATCAAGGAGAGAGAGTGAGTGGGAAGGGGAGAGCGAGAGAGAGAGAGAGAGAGAGAGAGACAGAGAGAGACAGAAGAGAGAGAGAGAGAGAGAGAGAGAGAGAGAGAGAGAGAGAGAGAGACTAGCTAGACACCTTGCCCTATACATGGGCGCTAGGCACTCAGGACTAAGGCAGGAGCAACCTGCTGAGCCAGTTCTCATCGTTGAAGGAGCCCCTTAGCTCATGTTCTTTGCTTTGACCAAAATATGGGTCTGATTTGTAAAGCAAAGGACAACCACCCATATGTGGGTATCCCCACACGACAAACCCATCTCTGGCGGAGGCCTGTGGGCAACATTGTCAAAACACGCTTGCCGCACAAAGGGCGGCCATCGTCGGAAGCCAATTGCTGGGTATGTTTGGCTTGAGGGTCTTTGTGGGCTTGTATAAAAGGAACCACCAAAGTGAAACCAAATCCAACTGGTACAAATTGCGCGAGCTGCCAGGCTCGCAACTCTCAGGCTCAGGCATGTGGCCAGTCGGGCCGGTTGACAACTTGGTGGGGCATGGCAATGTGGTCGGACTTCTCTAAATTCTAAACGAGGGAACTACCAAAATGGTAGGTGTACATCTGACTCTCAAAAAAAGACAATGCCAAATTCCATCTTGAACATCTTACATCAACATGTCGGTAGGGTCAAACGCGAAAGGACAGAGCAGAACAAGCGTTAAGCCAAATCCAGTCAAGCGATCAAGGGCACTTGCTTCGTGCAATCTGCTCGAACAAGGATCGTTTGAGCTCTACAAGCGGACCAAAAGCCAGGCTGCTGCGATCCCCAACATCTGAAGTTAGAAGACGCACTTGCCCGCAATTGAAAACAGGCACAAACCAACAGCGAAGGTATATCTATCTTCTGGATTCTTGCCGTCAGCCAGTTTAGGTGCTAGTTTCCTCAGTATTGGAAAGCCGCACGATTCCACTGCCTGTTTGGATGTGTGTCAAGCCAAACTCAAAATCAAAGACAAACCGCATGTGCCAGCAAAGGCGCACAGGGCGCCGAGGGCGTCAGCGACGCCGTTTGTGGGGCTGACGCCACCTGGCAGGCTGAGTGCGAAAGGGCTTCCATGACAAAGTGTGATCCACGCGAAACACAGAACAGGAAATAGCTTGCCTTGCCCATATTTCAGGTCGCTGGTAATCAAAGAACGGGGTCCTGCCACCAGCCTCAAAACCACAAGTCCAAATTCAGCAACTGGTTGCGCAGTAAGTACGGCTCAGCAACTCTGGCAATCGACCCGGACATGAAAAGTAGGATTGGCTCTAAGACTCTAAGCTGTAATCAGTTGATTCTACAGTTTAACCTGCTGTTAGCAAGGCAAAGGATGCTCTTCTTTCTGCAACAAGGGATGGCAAACATTTCACTGCGCGAATTCGACTTAATAGCCTTCGATGCCGATAATTGCTCTCGAGAGTTCACAGGCCCCTAAGAAAACAGGCAATCCTCCCACATGTGCGTGTGGTTGGCAGAGAGAGAAAGAGAGAGAGAGAGAGTAGAGAAGAGAAAGGCAACAAGAAAGAGAAAGAGAAAGAGAAAGAGAAAGAGAAAGAGAAAGAGAAAGAGAAAGAGAAAGAGAAAGAGAAAGAGAAAGAGAAAGAGAAAGAGAAAGAGGGAGGCAGAGAGGGAGGGGGAGGCGAACCTCAGCCATGGAATGTCGCGGCAACTTTTCGTCACACAGGCGTGCCTCGCGTTCTGTTCTGAGTCCTTCCTGAACAGCACTTCGCTTTCGGCCAAGGCGGCACCATCACAGCACAGCCGGTCTTCGGGGCCGCAGTCCAGACATCCACGTCTGGGGGCCGCGTTCCAGGACAACACAGAACCGCTTGACTCCTCAGCGAAGTCTTGCAATGCTTTCACACGTGCAAAAGTCCGGATTCGAGCTGCTCAACGGGCTGCGCAACCTCGAAAGATAAGTGGTCCACCTCAAAAAGCGTCCCATCACTTGCCGGCCACAGCTGAAATCTGCGGCAAAGCCAATCCTTCTGCTCGCACTGCACCGCCCTCCGCAGTTGGCCCACGCGCCTCTGGTGGCCCTTGGACAGCAGGTGCGCGCCCATGTCGGCGCCCTGGAAACCCTCGAGGCCGCAGAGCTCGCAGCTCACGGGGCAGCGGGACGCCAGGCGCGCCAGCTCCGAGCCCTCCGAGCCCGTGCCCGAAGCCCCGTTTTGAGGCCCCGAAGGCCCGCCCTCGCGCTGCCAAATGGCGGCAGCTGCCTCCAGGTAGAGCCGGAACTTTGCCGCGTCCGGGTGCCTGCTGATGTCCTCGGAGTCGAACACCGCCGCCAGCTCCCGCAGCCCTGCGCGCTCCACCGCCTCCGCAGGGAGGTGGGCCTGGAAGGCAACGGACAGCTGAGGCGCAGAGCTTTCCATGGCTTCCAGGTACAAGCCCACGGGCGCATCGCCTGAGAGGCGCCAGAAGAGGCCATCATCCCACTGAACCACACTGCTGGGGATGCTGTCCTGGATGTCCATCAACTTCCTGACTGCGAGGCTGCTCTTCATGTTCAGTGTCCGAGTGTCTTCCACGGCCCAGTCCATGCCTGTGTCTCCCTCTGCCAGGACACCACTACTTCCTTGAGCAAACAAAACCGCCGAGGAGACGAAGCAGTGTTGCCTCGAACGGCCTTGACATTGGAAAATATTGCCCCCACATGCCCTAGCACGGTGGCTTAAAGGTGCTAAATCCGAGTTATTGTGCTACAAGCCACACAGCACCTTCATTCATTACAACCTCGCCCCCGCTTCCGCATTGGCCGGGCGCTCGCCAGGCCCATCCCGTAGAGAAAAGCAAACAACGGCAACGTGTCCCTCGCAGCCAAAATGCGCACGGCGCCTGTCTGTGCTGTGACACAGGGGACGGCTGAAGCGAGTGCGGCAGGGGTAGCGTCGGCATGTCCAGCCGATCAAAGGCCTGGCCGTCAACAAAACGCGAGGTCTAGGGAGTGCCAAAAAGCACTGATCCAGGCCTCACAATCAGTTGAAAAAGGATCGGACTGAAGAAAGCTTCGAAAACCAAAAGGGCGCAAAGAAGGTGAGTGTACTCTTCTGGTTCGTGGCTGCACCAGGAAATCTCCCCACAAAAATCCGCCGAACTCCCAGCCTGCATCCGGCCGATCGCACAATTTGCGCGAGGCGCGGGTGTCCCGAGAGCCCAGAGAATGCTGGCAGAAACGGCCGCGGCGCGGCGGACATCGCGACGCGTTTCCAAACTTGGTATGGGGGTCAGCCCCAGGTTTGCTTTTGTTTGTCCAGACATTGAAATGCAACTAAATCAGTGGATTCAATCCTAGTGCGGAACCATCGTAGTCCGCGTTCAAAGACTGGCACGCTCATGAATGCCTTGCATACTTCAGACACATCCGATATCATCCGTAACAAAGGCAAACATCAAGCCGATTCCGACAAAAGCCCTACAGGTTTGCGATTGGCTTTCTGGGAAACAAAATAGGCAAGGCAGGCGCATTTTGTTGATCCATTCGTGTCTATGCCTTGCGGCATAAGCTGAAACGTTTGTCCGCGGCCGTCTGGAGTGGCCAGACCGGACCTTCTACACCCAATCACCTGGCACGCATCTCTGGCTTCCCAGCCGTCCGACCCAATGGGCGGGTCCAAGAAAAATGGCAGAGCTGGGCTGAAACGCTGCAAGAAGCAGACGGGATTGTGCTTCGCCAGCTTGACAAAAGGAGGGAAAAGACAGGGGAACACGAAGAGATGGTAGTAGCTCCAGGCATTCACGGGTTTCCGCGCAACATGCAACACGCCACAGCCCCAAACCGGCACTTTGGCATTTCGTCTTCCCCCTTTCCTGCCGCACGCCTGTAAAGCGCGGATTCTCTGTGGCCAACGTTGCCTTCGAAACGATGCGGAAAATCCAGCGCAAAAGCAACGCTCTGTCTTCTGCAGGCGCCCACAGACATGCCTGGCCGGCGCAGACCGGGTAATACGCACGCACATCCCGGCATAAAATGCATGGGATCCACCTGATTGGCCTGAGAACTATGCCAAAAAGTCCGCTGGTCGAAACACGCATACCCATTCGAGCGCCCAAAGAACCTTTCCACCGAATGATTGCAAAGGTTCGAAAGGTACGTATTATGAGCCCTATCAAAACATATGCAGTAAAAGAGCCTAAAATTGCAAACTCCGGACCAACCCCCATCCGTTTGGCCAGCCTCACACATCCAGACCGCGGATGGCCAGGACGCGCCTATGGCTCAACACGCGGTGGGAAGAAAGACTCAAAGTGGGGTGACCCGAAAGATGGATGTCCTTTTTTGGTCTCTCAAGAACCAACCAAAGGTGATCCGCGCACCCCAAAAAAGGTTGACTCGCCTATGAAGGATGAAGGCGTGTCGCCTCCCTTGCCTGCGCCAAGGACTGATAGAAGGTCGACCCTTCGGTGCCAAGACTCAAACGGGACGCTAAAAAACTATGGAGCTTCATCCAATAGTTTTCCCACTGAAGATTTCCCACCAGCCTTGTACCCGCTTTCCAACAATCATGGAAGTGGACAAAGGGGCCTTATTTGAATGCCCTGCAACGCCATGTGATTTGGGAAGAAGTGCAAGCTGCATCTCGCAGTGTGAGTGTCACAAAGCCACAGGGATGCTCCTGCGAGAACTTCCCATTCCAATCGTAGCGCTCTTAGTAGCAACGGCTATTATGTGAGACTCGATCAGCTATTTTTCCAGGCAGTCTGTGGTCCATTTGGGAGAGACATTGGGGAACTCTTCAAGTATTGCACGTGGTTCACCTGGCTCTGCTGGGTGTTTGTTACCTTCTCATAGGACAAGGTGGAAGCAATTTTGCGACTTGGTCGCCAACTTGAGCACGTCTCCGAAGATGTTGTCGGGCGTAGACCTTGGGCCACTCCATGCGGGAAGAGGCGATGAAATAACCACTAGGCCTAGGCCGTTTTGCTGCGAGCCGGAGTTGATTCTCAGGCCCGAAGTGTTAACCAAAAACATAAGGAGTTCAGAAGTGCGTTGCATCAGGCAGCTTGCATCGAGCACTCTGCCGTACCTTGTTGGTTTGCTTGCCGGCAATTTAGGCGTGCCCCCCTGGTTGCGGCATGCGTGTCACCAAAAACACCAAGTATCTATAACCTTCCCAACCCTTTCAAGCCCCACGCGAACGAGCAGAACCCAGCAAGCAACCAACTCAAAGAACTCACCGAGAACCGTAAAGTACCCCCGTCTCAACATCGCAAGTCCCGGATGCATTGTGCCCACCACACGGAGGGCTCACTGAGGGCTCGATTTGCTTCTTTCCCCCGGGCGACTTGAACCCACGGGTGGTTCACTTCATCAACAAATTGTGCCAGGGTCAATGGTCACGGTTTGGTCAATAGGAACCCTTCAGTGGCTGTCAACCCAACCGGGGAATTGGGCGCGCCGGAGGTGATGCCGATGGTGATGGGCCCCTCCGGCAGGAAGTTCTCGTCCACCTGAGACTGTTTTGGGGGAAAACCTGCAGGACTCCCAGGCAAGTTGCACCTTTTTCGGGAGGCACGGACTTTACTGGTAAGGAATCATACTCCTGAGGTTGATGGGACTACCTGCAAGTCAGGTTGAGCTCATACTCCTGGTGATTCGGTCGGACCTTGTTAAAATACAGTTCGAACCACGTTTGAACAACTTTTTCTTGGTCTCTCTTGAAAGGGAACTAGGCTGTTTGAACAAATGCTGCAACCAACCCTGCAGGACACCAACAGTTTTTCCCAGGAACTCGTCCACCCAGGACCAACTTTGGGTTGGTTTACAGTTGCCTCAAAGCACCAATCGCTCTTTAGAGCAACAACCTGCTTCCGCATGTGGGCAAACTTTGGTCAAGATGTGCAGGCAAAGATTCATATCCGAAAGATCACACATTCTCATTCGAAGAATCACATGGGATGTAAACATAGATGTGATATTGTTCTTTCCATGTTGGCAGGTGTGAGGTTGCCTAGCTCGTAAACATCAGAGGTCAGAAAGCACGACTCAAAATCTGATGCCTTTGCTGTGGCATGGGAGGCATTGCTGCGCACCAACACGACGATCTGTGAGGGAGAACTCCGCTTGGTCCAAATATGTCGAAATAGATCCATGTGCTGAGGGTGTTTTAGGAAACCAAGAAAACCCACCCCTTATGGGGGTTCCAGGTTGGGAGACCCTCACGAACCACAGTCAACATTGAATGTTTCCCAAGAGGACTTTCTTGTGGGAAAATTGAGGAGTCCCCGTCCCTCCCAAATGGACCATAGGCTGGACATGTACGACGTTCGAACCGCCAATGAATGCGCCCTCTCCTCTCGAGCCACTCACATCCCGGCCTTGAGGCCCTCATCCAGCATGGCTTGGGCCGGCGGCGTGGACAGGGGCTTGTGCTGGCAGAGCGATCGACATGGCTGAGAATAGCTGTGCCATCAATCAGAGGGAAGAACTCTCCCGGACACATCTGTTCCTCGTGGCGGGCTAAGGCAGGGGGTACCACTCACAATTCCCCTCTAGCAACTGGTCGAACCTTCAGGCCAACAAGACTTTCCATTTTAGCAGTCATTCCATCTCTCTGCCTACATTGCAATTATTCACTGTCTGAAATCAAAGTACACAGCCCACAAATGGAACCCGAGCCTTTGCCACGCCCTCGGTGAGGAATTCCGCATTTGCTCGTAGTTTCAACGCGTAAAATCGCCAACCCCCCCCCCATGTAGGCTGTTCGAAATGGAGGTTGGCATCCCTCCTTCCTCCTTCGGAAGCCATTACAAATGGGACCGATTTTCCTTCTGCAACCGGAATGTCTTTTGGATTGGCCGCTTTCCAATCATCATGGACAGGAAACTGCTTGAAAGACTACCATCTTGAAAAGGCCCCCGTCCACTTGGCTGTGGCTCCAAAATAAGGCACCCCACAAAAACCTGTGTGGCGCCCTGGGTGCGCAACTTTGAGCCACACATTCCATGATGGAAGGAGGGACCTTAAAGAGCCCCACGCTGGATCCTGCCAGCGGCTCGCTCGTGCCTGGATGCGGTTGGTGGGCTCCCCGCCCGCCACTCCGATCCGGTCCGCGCAGTCGATGTGGAACCTGCAGATTTGCCGCATCCAAGCAGACAACTTGAAAAGGCTCGGATTCCTCGTAGTTGGGTCTGGACAATTTGTGTTGACCCGGTCAATCAGCGAGGATGCCGGTTGGGGGTCCAGAAAGCGTCCTACCTTTACGCAGCCACTGCAGCTGGCAAAGCCATGAGAAATGGAAAACACCAGATCTGAAAGAAACGCGCCAGTTGACCAAGCTGGATCCAATATCACATCAGGATTTGCGGCTGATCCTTTCAGAAAAGAACAAGGACATCAAACACCCACCACCCACCAAAAGGACAAGAAGAGATGCTGTGGGCGATGACCACCACCGCGGGAAAAGTCTGAGAGGCATCGGGAATGCCGCAGAACACATGAGTATTACCGTATATGAACACTTACCGGGCCTCTGCAGAGGTCCCCCACGGAGCCATCCAGGGCCACAGCACAAAATGGATCTTTTGGCAAAACGGGTTTCTCACCAAATTCTGAAATGGTTTGGGTGCACTCGGGATTTCTTGCAAAGAAGAGGCCTTCCTTGGTGATGAGGGAAACCTTCTGCCAATCATTTCAGGTCCTGAAATTTAATGTTGGACAGGGTTCCCTATGTTCCCCCTTTCAACATCACCCCATCAGAAGAAACTCACTTTGAACCAGCTCAGAAAATTGTGATGTTTACACCCACCCTTGTGGAGGGCCACCTTCTGAGCCCCCGGCGCCGGCACTTTCCGCTCCTCTGCAATCTCCAGGAGGTGGGTCTCAGAAACGTCCGCCCATTAATTCGGCCCCAACCCCGTGATGTTTGCACCTGGCTGAACTCACCAGTCACAATCAAAACACCGGTACGGCACCCACCATCGAATCAGAAGGGCGCCAATGTCTGGCTGGGGCTGCCCCCACTTCTCCCACAAATCTTCAACTACCAGGTTTGGGTTCTGGCTCACTCAAAGCGGACCGGAGCCGCTTCCGCATCAACCTTAAGGTTCCCTGGCTGCGGGCGCTGCCTCGGGAAATCCGTGTGGGAGATGAACCACCGTTCCTGTCCCCAAGTGCAGGCGTTTCAGGGGATGTCCATATTTGCGATAGCAATGCCCATTGGAAGGAAGCATGGAGGCTGGCCCTCGACATGGGGAAGGCCAAGACCTGCATGTGAGGCCCATGCCGTGTTGGAGGAGTTGTAACCGCCGAGGACGAGGCACCTCGCGGTGCAAACGAGAACATGAGACCCACCCAGTCTTCCAAGTCTTGTTGGCGGGATTGTGGCGAAGGACACGGGAGCCACGCTTCATGCAGGTGTCCTTTTCGAACTTTCAGGTGACGGGGCAAGCTGTCGTAGGACCACCAGGGCTGCACATGTGCTTCATTGCGAACATTCGGGCCGGGGGCGGCACAGGTCGATCCTGAGTAGCACTGGCAAAAGCGCTCCCACGTGTCCCTCAGCCCTGGAGTTCACTAAACAAAACCTGTTGCTTCTATTTGATTGCTCTTACAGGGTTGGGGTGGGGGTGGGGCTTATTCCAACCAGACCCACCGCCACAATGCCGGTCCGCTGAAGCCCAGTTTCTAGCCACTGGCGCTGCTTACATGTGTACACTTCTGCTCATGTTGCCGGTCACTGCCTTAATGCAGTCATCTCCTCTGGATAAACCCTGAAACTGGTATTCCTTGTTGGCCCTTGGGGATTACCTGCGAAGGCATCGTAGGGTGGATGACTTTGGCAGTCAGGGCAATGAGCAACTGTCAAAATTGTGGGTGCTCAATGCAAGCGAGAGAGATGGCACTTGTCTCATCACCATATCGGTTGACCACATCTTCCCACATGTTTCCCAGGAAAGAGCTTTGCGGTCGCTCACCCCTCTTCACGCAGCTACAAGTGCTTGTGCGTCAGTCTCCGAGTTCCTTGTTCATTCGTTCCAAATAAGTCTTTGTTGGTAAACCAGACCGGTCCGCTAACATGGAACCCACCAAAGGGTAACTTTTGGAGGAGCATGGGCAGGTTTCATGTTAGTGGTATTTTGGGAGACCCTAATGATGATTGCCCTTTGGTGCAAGCTGGAACTCGTTCATCAGAACCCGTTTCAGGTATCCTGAGCATTCGCAAGCATCCTCCACTACCAGTTGCCCGTTTTCCACACAGCCCTCTGCACCAAGGCTCTTCGTGGGGATGTCTTCGGCGACCTCGCCGCCTGAGCAGTGAATTCACATCGGACGGGCGGGCGGGCGGATGGGTGAAGTCATGAAGTCTAATGGTCTGGCTGCTCCCTACAGGCAAATTGTTTTAACAAATGTACTCCTCTCCATCGGATTCCACATTGCCAAACTATGGCAACCCGCTGCAGCTGCCAGCACGCATTTCCTAGCCCAACACGAAGAGCACAGCCGGGACGGCCGGCACCTGGGGATCCCGGCCCCCCTTGGAAGCCGCCTCCATCTTGCGGGACCTTAAAAGGTGCTCCAGGATAGGTCGGTCTCGATTTCCAAAGCCAAACGTTGGGGACAAGTTTGCAAAATAAACATATTCTGTACCGCGTTCGAGCAAAAAACCTGTTTCTTCCATCGAGTAGAACGTGACTGTAAGTTGCATCCTCTGCTCCAACCCAACATTCCTCATCTTGTTTGTGTGTGTGCCAGTGCTGAAACAGCAAGAGAAACCACCGCATAGGCACCACCCCAAGAAGACTCAACTGCAACCGCCTTTTGGTCACAAGCTCATGTATCCACAATTCTTGGATAAAAGTCTATGTACAAATTCTGCGAGTCGTTCCAGCGCTAGCCACAACTTCGGGACTCACTTGAGAGCGACTCATTCTCATCATCGATCAGAATTCATTCTGCCTGCTTTCGGCTCACATATTCGACATTAAGCGTGGCATGCGAACAATGCCTGCGGCTTGAGGTGTGAGTACCTCAAACGTTGAAATTTCTGGTCACCAAGGCGGATGGTTGTCACTCTCAGGCAGTCATGAGCGCTCAGAAAATATCCGCTCAGTCACTTGTCGCGCTTTCGCTTTCCCGCGGCTTCAGCTGCATCTTCACCTGCAGTCGGGCTGCAGGCCAGCAACACTCGCAGAGAACCCCAGCTCCACATTACCCTTGGGTGCCAAGGTGGAATGCAAGGGCCTGATATTCATCCAAGGTGTAATGCTGAGAGCATTGGATTCAGCTCAGGAGAAACAGGGTTCCCTATATTTCTTCAAGCATCACCCCACCTAATCCCCTTTGGACTGACAATCAAAATGTGCGATGTCCAAAACAAGCAACAGAAAATACAGAGAGCCCCAGGACAGTGGGGACGGAAAGGGCGTTCCTCTCTGCTTGCATCCGGAACCCGCTCATGCCTTTGTCGTTGGTCTGCGCATCATGCTGAAGCCTCAGACAGCAATGCGCTGCGTCGCCATTGCCCTTCAACTGCACTTGTCCTCAATGGCAGTACATGAGTACATCCCTCATCTGTCTTGGGACAAATCGCAAGACAAATGGAGAGCACAAGAATATGCTATTCCCCTGGCTGCCTGCAATGCCCCTTTCATTAAGATCCTACTTGCCAAACCCGAAGGAGTTTGCCCGAGAGGTGTCCGACAGGATTCCGGTTTGAGTTCGACACCCTTTCTGCGGGGTTTCCTACATTTCCATTGCCCATTTCCCTTTTCATTTGCAAGGGCAAGGCTGGGCGGCCCGTCTCCTTCGAAGAGCTGGCATCGCCCTTGTCTGCCGACTTCTTCTGCCTGACGCGCTTGCAGCAAGAATACATGGGCGAGGGTTCGCCAGATGGTGGAACCCTGCTTGGGTGACTTCAAAGGGAAACCAGAAGGAAACAACCCAAATGCCTTTTCAACCAATCCCACACACACACAGACCGCACCCGAACCCACCCACCGGCCCACCCACGAACTCACGCACCCACGCACCCACGCACCTACGCACGCACGCACGCACGCAAATGTGAAGCCTTCTGAGGACAGAACTCGATCTCACCATAAGCTGCTACCACAACTGTGCCGCCCTGGGATTCGCGTGACGGACATGGCAAGCGGATCAACCAAGGCACTGTTTCTTCAGCTTCTTCTTCTCCTTTTTCAGCTTCCTTGAATGTCGCACGACAAAACCGCCTATGTTTGGCAAATGAGCATGAACATGCAAAATCAAACAAACCTTCACGGTTTTGGATGGTTCCCACCATGCAAGTGCATGAACCACCTGCCAAGTGGCCTCCCCCATCAACGTCCACGTGCAGCTTCATGCTGAACTCAACAAGCTGGAGCTGCCCCAAAAAAATAAAAATGGCTCCCTTTTCCTTTCTATTCAGCACCCCAAGAGTGGCTCTCCCCCAAACATATGACATCCATCAGTCCAAGACTCTTCTTCTCCTTCTTCGCCTTCTTCTTTGCCTTCCTCGGCTTTGATGCCAAGCTCACCACATCTTGAGAGGTGGCGTGCCTGAAAGAACCCCCGGTTCCCCGTTCGTAAATCCGTCTAGGGACCTCCTGCGTGCCCATCCAAATTCCACATAAACGGTCATCGCATGTCATCGCTCCCTTCCCTTAATTTTGTGATCCATGAGCATCCCCATTGCCTCAAGGCCGCCAGGCCTTTGTTGTCGGCAGGAACGAAAACGAGAACACACGCGTGAGAACCATTGCACGGTGGTACAACATGTCGCATCCAATACCAGAATCACCTTTTGAGGGGTCCACGTCTGTTCAGTACATCACTTTTGGCGATGTCTGATTTGGATTCTCCACTCGCACCTCTCCCAACTTTCCAAGCCGCTTGGACTTGGAGCTGGAGTCCTGGGCATGAACGCCCAGAGTGCTCAGAAGGTCCCAGCTTTGGGGGGCGCGTGACGAGCTGCTACGTGTGAGATGCGAACCATCATAGGTTTGAAGGATCCTCCCAACCTGCTTTGCAAGGGGATGCTCGGCCGGGACATATCCTTTAATGGTCGCCGACTCAACAAGCATATGCCCCCCCATGTTGTCGGCCGGTTTGTTGTAATTATTGCTTCGGTCTGCCTGTTGAACCCTGCCGGCCAAACGACGGAATCCCAAGCCTTGCTCACTTTGGAATGAAAAGCGCTGACAAACGGCTATCACTAGGGAAACATGATTTGCATATATACATCTATTCGTTGATAGAATGGAATTGGACGGGAACTCACGCGTTTGGGGCACCTACTTGCATCCGTCCCACTCCCCTTCTAACTCGGGCCCCCTGTTCAGCCAGAGCCTCCGAGCTGGACGAGCTCTTCAGCTTGGAGAGCTGCCTGCCACGCAGCGCAGGTGCGGCGTGCGCGGGAGGGTCAGACGGTATCCAACAAGAAGCTTTGTTCGCAGGTCGTGGCTCACCTCCGCCCCCCGAGAAGGCCTCTGCATCCAGCTGCCAGAACTCTTGCGGTCGATCTCCTCCAGCCCCAGCGCCAAACCTGGCGCTTAGCTTGGCCAAACCCCTACGGTCCAGAGTCTCCCAAAGTCACAAGGCTTGGAGGGAACAGACGGGCTGCTCCGAACACCGGATAGCATAAGGCTAGAGCTGTCGTCCCTACTGACAAAGGAGAAAGAAAGGAAACCCTTCGCCGATACTCTACCCTTGTGCAGTCATCTTTGGAACGGCTCGGAGCAGAACAACAACGGTGGTTGGGTCTGCAAGTTGTGTTTGTGTCTTTTTCGCCCGGTTGAGGGAACCTCAATCTGTCAAGTTAGCTGGTCCACTAATATGGTGTATGCATGGTGGGCGATCATCCTCATGGGGATTTCTGTTGACCAATCATTTGAGAGGATGTTCCCCATCATCATGTCCCTATTGCCATTTAGGGAATGATTTCCTTTTCAAAGTTGCTTTCTCCTCAGATCTGTCAGCCCGTGTCGACAAGGGCTGTTGTCACTAACGACCCGGCTTCAAAGGCAGCACGTCGGGCATTTGACAGGCTGAGGTGTCTCTTCCCCACCCATCACCGACATACATCTCGGCAAAAAAGCTGCCTTCTACAGCCCCCCCGACTCAAAATGAACAGAAACAAAAAAGCAAACGACCAAAACCAACAAACACATTCGAGTGAGTGAGAAGAGTCAACTTCCTAGTCTGTGGCATTCCGACAATGCATGAAGCCGACAACCAGCTCCGGTCAGAATTCGAAATTGCAGTGGATGAGAAACAATACCAAGCCCGGCACTGCCTGTCGGACTTCGACTCTCATGAATGGCATCACAACAATCTCAGCTGCCGCAGAGGTTCAGCAACTCCCCTCAAAAATCTACAGACAGCTCTACTGGGCTCCCGCAAAGAACGGAACCCGGCCCTCTTTGGGCGCCCAGAGGCAACGGCCTGACGGGCCGTCGAAGTTGCGGAAGGCCATGTACCGGTCGAAAGCCGCCATGAGTCCGGCCGATCGCGGCCAAGGGGCCGCTTTTTGCTTTGCGCAAATGGGGCTACTCTTAGGTTTTGGACTTCCTGAAGTTTCCTTACAAGGGACTGCAGCTTTTCCATGTTCCTGGCACTTGGGATTGAAAAGAGCCAATTGCCTTCCTATTCGTAGTGCTCAATTCCGGATTGGCTTCGATGCCGACGCAGCATGACGGCGTTTCGTGGTGCCATCAAAGTGATCAACTCTTGCCCTTGCCAGCCCAAGAACCTGCGGAACAAGCAACAAGCAAGTGCTGGAAGGCTGAGGCTCAACAAATGATCAGTGTCGCTGCCCATACTTCTTGCACAAAGTCTCGGTGGTCCGTTTGATTCAGGGTGCCCCGCAATTCGGGGTATGCCCAAATGGTTGGTACCCAAAAAAAAAAAATCAGCAAAGTAGTGTCTTTTCAACAAAAAGCATCCTTTCAGAAAACCCTTCTGAAAGGATTCTTAAAGAGACATAATCATGGGCTCCTTGGCAAGATGAGCTGAGTACAATTGATTATAACAGGCCTTTATCTAACCCCCCACGGAACAACCAGGTAGTACTCTCCTGCAGATTAACATAGAACCCAACAACCTATCATGTTTAGGAACGGAACCTCCTATTGCCAAGTCCAAACCCTTTTGTTGGGCTTCCATGCCCATTTACATTTGCAATGCAGTACCTTCCAAAAATTGTCCTGGGGGTTTGGGTACGGCGAAAAACTTGGGAGTCGGCTCGAGCTTCTCCTGTTCCTTGGTGGATAGCAGCGAGATGCCCACCTGCGAGCCAAGCTTCGCGAGACCTCCTCGACAGTTTCGGCGTCAAAACAAAGAAGAACCTCCCCAAATGGATGAAAGGTGCCCTTTTAAAGCCAACCAAAAAAGGATGTCTCAACGGGGAATGTTCATCAGAAATGGGACCTTTGGTGTTGTGTCCCCCAACCATTTTGAGGGTGTTCCCATATATGGTATCCACGGGGCCAGTGTGGCCACCCCTAAATCCCTGTACACCTCGGCCGGCACCCAACACATCTCAACAGTGCGCACGAGGAAAAGGCGCATTGGATCGCAGCACATAAAAACCACTCAAAATGAGAGTCCCCAGTTGGGAGCTCCCTGATTTGGACAACCCGAAGCAAAATCGCATTGTGACATGACGCAACCCATGGTATCAGCATCGCAAGCAGAAGGCGGCGACGGCTCCCGCGCCTGTTCACCCTCCAGCTCGGCATAGAGACTGGACTCGGGAGCCTGCGCGAAGGACGGTCTTGGCTCCACGCGTTGAGCGGGTTGGCAAGAATGTGAAGCAAAAGGGTGAAGCAAGAAATACACAAGCGCGCGCGTTGCCAACCAAACCCCCACCCCCAGAGGCTCCCCTGTGCTTGCGTCAAGCTTGCGTCATGCTTTGATTCAGCTTCCTTGCTGATTGATGCTTGTGCCCAGCTTGGTGCCTGTGTAGAATCTGAGCCTAAAAGCCGTCCCTGAGAAACTCTGTACAGTCAAAGAGTCAAAGGTGTGAAAATTCCAGCGGCTAGCTTTCTGCACTCCTGTTCGACATGAGGACCAAAACATGGGATACCAAACACGGGTAGCAAAACCATTTGCTTCACTGGGTACCAACACATTCGGGATCGCCCCTTCCCCGGCCAGGCAGGCTGAACGTGCCTCGTATTCAGCCCCGAACATCTTGTACATGGCATCCTGGCGCTCCTGGTCGGCCGAAGCAAACTGCGAAAACATGCCATGCTTTTCTTGGCTTCGGTCTGCGACAATTGCAGTGGGTAAGAGCGGCAATGCTGTGGCTCATGTTCTTAACTGGCAGATGTTGGGGGGCCGCTGCCCCAGCACATGTTGCGGCAATGCCCATGCTGCAAAAGGGGAGCCACAAGGGGGGGTTGTCTCCAAATGGAGACAAACTTCAAAGTGTCCCTTTCGTTTCCGAACGACAATCCCATACTGCGCGTCTGAGTTTGCACACATCACGCCCCTCCTGGGTGGCGTCGCAAATGGTGTTGAAGGACATGAAGTGCTCCTGGGCGAAGGTAAATAAGCGGAGCGACCCTTCCCAACAGAAAAGCCACCAGAGGGTCCCCTTTATTGGAAGGGGTGGTCCCTTACGTCTTCTGGCGGATGGTGAAGAATCTACCTCAATTTGTCAAACAAGAAGTGAGAAAAAGGCTGGCCCTTTCTCTGTTTGCGTTCGACCTGGGCCTGTGTTTCAAAGACGACCCAATCAGTCCTGAGGCAGTCACCAACCAGGACCAGACCATGCCACCAAAGGATTCCCCTATGTCCTGCCATGAGCCTCTCATCTTTGCCAGTGTAACGGGGTGGCGTTTGGCGGCGTTGATCTCAAGCTTCTGCGGTCACGCGACGGTAAAGCGTGTAAGAGACACTGGAAAGCACCAGAACGGGTGTGGCTACTCTTGAATGGACCCTTCCTTTTCTTGCTTGAAAGGGAAAACAAAATCATTTTGCGTTCCTCCCACCCACCCACCCCATTTTGGGACAAACCCGTTTAGGTTCTGCCAAAATGACGCCGTTTTAAGATAAAAAGGAACCTGCAGTCGCGCCAACATCCCACACTTTCCGCCAAGCGTCATTGATTTCCTGCGGTCCGAACTTCTTGATGAGCGTCTGCGAGGCATTGCGACTCATGAGCCGCGCAGAAAAGCATGCAACAGACATGGGAAAGTAAGCGACTCCCGTTGTTTCAATACGAAAGATCGTGAGTTCTCCCCCGCCCCCCCCCAATGTCCCTTCCCATGGACCATGCTTTGACCACCAAACTGTGATCTTCCCAATCTAGTTTCGTATGCCAAGACGGGTGCTGCTGTCCCAGTGTGTGTTGCGGTCGTTAAACCCCTTTCCGCCAGCCGTCGTCGTCTATGCTTTAGATTTCTGATAACAACCACAATATGGGTGGGTGTTTGTTTGCCGGTACCCTTGTCGGGGGCAAAAATGAACCTGACAGGAAGACCACCATCTTTGGGGTCCTTGTATTTCGACACATGCCCACATTTGCATTACGTTTCATGGCCCCATCATCCATCAGGGCCGCGCCCTCTCGAACAGCTTGCCGATGAGCTCAGTCTCACCCTGACAATCGCGGTCCCGGCAGATGACACCGAGCTCCGAAGTGCAACAAAGGTTCAAGGATTTCAGAACCCCTTTTCCGGAACTGCGTGGGACGATACTTGGACCGGCAAATGCTCAAACCAGGCAAGCAAGAGCTGACTTTGGCGTTCCGTCCGAGCCTGAAACCGATCTAGCACGCAACGCCTACGCCTGAACCAATGCCTTTCGCCACTTGGCTTTCTTCTCAAAGGTTGAGGCGACAATATCACTTGTCTATGCCGAAATTGGCTTGTTCTCGTTATTCCAGGGGGAACGCCGCTATGCCTTCAACATTCCTGTATGGCAAAAAAGGTACAAGCTGCAGGCAAGTTGCTATATATAACCACGACACAAGCGATGGGGGAAGCCTGGCGTTTCCACGGGCCTGAGATCAATGCCTGAAGTTGGTAGTTGTGCCCACAAATAGGGGAGTCTCCAAGGTGCTGAACAATACTCCCCGATTGGCAGCTTCCTTTTGGTCCGATGGAAAAAGTTAACGTTTCAAATGGCCCAAATTGCAATTGCACTCTGGCAGATGAACAGCGAACCTGAAAAGCCCATTGCTTTTGGCGGAATCTCCTTTTGAGGGATCTTCCACGTGCTGCGGAGTATCTTTCAAGAAGCCCTCTTGAGCTGGAAATGCCTTCAGCATGGTGGTCTGGTTGGCCACCCCGAGTTTGTTCAGATCCACGTCTGGGTCGAAGCCCGGGCTCATGGCCTGGCGAAAAGTCGATGCACGTGGTACTACGGGAGGAGAGGGGGGGGATGCAAAACTTGTCCAATTATGATGAAGGAAAACCAAAGGGAGGTTGTGCAAAACGTGTTTAAACAACCAGCCCCTATGTTTGAGTAGGATAGAGCTACTTCGCAGCAATCTTGCTTTAACAATCACATTGTTTCAAATGCAACATCAAACACTAGTATTCAAAAGGGTCCCCTTTGAAGGGCAAACAAAAAGTGGTTGGAGTAACCTGTGCTTCTATTCCCGAGCTGCCGCTCTCTCCCTGTTTTCCTCCGAGTTGGGCTCGTACTTGTTGAGTTGTTTGCTCCAGTACGTCTCCATGGTCAAAACACACGAATGTGGTTGAATGCTGTCTAAACAAAGGGCTGGCCCAACCGCTGGGTGCAGGCCTGGATTGGTGGTTTGGCTTAGTGAGCTTAGGTTAGGGAAGTGCATTGCCATTCGGCCCAAACAAGAACCAGGGGCCCGAATCCCAAGCCGCAAAAAGGTTCCAACAAAAAAGGCAACGGCACGACAAAAGGGTCGATAGCAGCACAACCCATTGACCAAGAGTTGAACTCACTCCAGGAGCTTGCCCTGCTGACAGCCCTGTTGGCTGTCTAGATACGTGGCTTCGGGATTTCTCAGGGCATGGCCAGGCAAAAACATATGCACCGGCATTCAGAAAATTGGCGGCGGTTGAAGGGTGGGTTAACACCTATGCAAGCTCACGTATGCACAGGGGCTCGCAATGTCCGGGTGTCCTTACTTTAGCCGGTAGTACAGTCGAAATGGCACAAACAGTTTGGCCAAATGTCTACAGAGCAACGTGGCAACTGTCATACGCAGAACACCCAACTTCCGCCTTGCCACGTTTTCAAGGACTAAGGAAGCCGACACACCACCCGAAAGGCTGAGCAAGTCCCTCCCCTGCATTTGCACAGCGACTGCAAACCTATGTCGCGGCCCGGCCCGGAAGAGCCTTCTCAAACTTGGCCATGAACTCCTGGGGTCAGAGTGAGGCTGTGGTCACGAGGCAAACAGGTCCCACAGTAAAAATCACTCACCAACCTTAAATTGGCCAACAATGTGGTGCTTAAACCACCGAAAGTGAAAATACAGGGAACCCTGTCCCACCTCAAACCTTTGTCACGCCACACAGCCAGCTGAGCTCAGTGGTCAGGCCATTTGCATTGCCACTCAACGGGTTGGTCAGGTCTGCGCTTGGCAACAGCTCGCCCTGTGAGTCCTCCTTCTTGCCATTGCCCAGGAGGTAGTCAGCCACATATTCAGCCTCCTTCATGTTCTTCAAAACAAGGTACCTGCAAGCACCAAACACTTGCAAGCAGTGTCCTTGATTTTTGTGGATTCCAAGCCAAGCGTAACAACATATTCTATCCGGAGGGACCCGTGGGCAAGATCTGTGGGAGCCGATGGAAGCTGCATCACTCAGCTGCCCGCTTCTGGGCGAAGGATTTGGTCGCAACGGTCTCCTCGTGATCATACCTGCCATGTGGAGCCGTCTGGCAGCACTACTTCTGCAATATGTTAATAATATGTTCATGAGCCACTCCTGGGGCTCTGGTGCTGTCCCAAACAGGTCGGCGCGGCTTTCCGTGGATGATCGCCGTATGGCCCTTCTCCTGCGGCTTCGGAGGCGATGCTCCGCAAGTCGGTCGCGTCTGACTTCCCGTGGAAACACACATTTGAGACCTCTGAAAACGACAAGAACATTTGACAAGACCAGAACTAGTCTTTCCAGAAAAAAGGATATGATGCAAAGCTGTTTTTCTCCAGAAACATCCGTGAGGCCTTCTTTCCAGCTTGTATTGAAACTTTGGCTCGGCACGCCTTGCTCTTCTCCACTGTGCCCCACACCTGCACTGCGCAACGGGACGCCGACACATGGTTCTGGGAATTAATCCTTTCGGTGATTATAAAGTGGGTCATCCCCAAGACTATTTTCTTAAATCAAAGTGATTCCCTTGGGGTCACAGCAAGTGGCCTGAAAAGCCCACAACCGGACCTCTCCTGCCACTGCACAAGCATCCCGCCAGAAGCTGTGTCGGACACTCGTTCCATTTGGCACAAGGATCAAAAGAGACGAAAAAACGGTGAAATGAAACACCGGCTCAGCTTAGAAGTCCCACGAATGAAGACTCCCCTGTCACTCTTTCTACTCGGCAGCCTTCGATTCGACACAAAAATCGAATCCTCCACGGCGACCTGTTTTGCCTGCCTTGGAAACCCAAGGACAGGTGGTGTCGACAATCTGCACGTTGCGCTCCTTTGGGAGACGGGCATGAGGCAAATTGACGTACAAAGTCGTGCCAGGCACCAGTTGCCGTGAATAAAACCACCAACTGGTTCGAAATAACGCTTCAGCGGAACTTCACAGGGAGTAGTCTCCTGGAAACATGCTCGAACTGCAACCGGCCATCAAAAAGCAAGTGAATCTGCTGCATGTCGGCCGGGCCCAGACCTGCCTTCAGCAGAGCCATCTCATCAATGGAGGCTCCGAAGGCCGGCAGAATGACGACCTCAAGACGAGCCAAAACGCAAGGAATGGGATGGGATGGAATGGGATTGGGGACTTGTGTTTCAGAGGTGAACGGAGACTACCAGGAGACCGTGTCCCTAGGCCGACGGTTCACTCACCTGTGGACTGCGGCCTAACAGAATGACAAATTCGAATAAACCGAGTGGTCTGGGTGAGCCCATTCGGCCCACCCGCATACCCTTTCAAAAATCAGTAGGGTTGCCTGCTACTGAGTCACGGAGAAAAACACGGAACACGCCAACCAGCTGTGATGCGAGGACAGAACACAGTATATGACTGGCCCTCGTGCACAACATTGCCACCCCTTATCTTCTCACTTCCTCTTGACGCGGTTTGTGTTTCAAATCATGTACGTGGGGCACGCTTCTTTGGAAAATCCGACTAGGCACTTTTCCTGCTTCCAAAGCACATGACATCCCCCCCATCCAGAAACGTCCAGCCAGGTTTCCGCGCAACTGCCGCTCATGCCATCCACCAAAAGCCCGACCTCTCAGCTCCAGGCATCTCCTTCTTCGACACCGGAGTAGTCCTCCCATGAGCAAGGGTCAGCTTCCGAGCCACACGAGCCAACGCGATGGCTCCGCCAAAACCAGACTGCGGCGAGGTGTTTTGACAGCCCTTCAAAAGCCTTGAACCGGAAATGTGAGAAATCAGACGAAGCCGCAAAGCACACAACCCTTTCACAGACACAAGCTACAGCAAGAAGGTAGGCAAAGAAGCATGCAAACCAGGGGATTCAGGGGTTCGGCTGCGCTGAATTCTTAGATTTCGAGCTCCTTACTGCCGTCCGTCTTGGTCTCCACGAATCGCATGTTTTTGTCAGACAGCTGCTGGTTCACCTCGCGGCATGCACGGGGGATGGGGCAAGCCCGTGATTGTTCTTCATTTAAATCCTTATGTCATTGAAACGCTGCAGTTGGTCTAAGGCGCATCGATTGTGATTTAGAACCCCAGGAAAGCAGGGGCAAAGTAGGAGGATCACGTTTTCGTTTCCCCTCACTCTCACTCTCTCTCTCTCTCTCTCTCTCTCTTTTTCTCTCTCTCTCTCTCTCTCTCTCTCTCTCTCCCCCTCGCGCTTCTCCCTCTCTCTCTCTCTCTCTCTCTCTCTCCCTCCTTGTAGCACAAACAAACAAACAAACAAACAAACAAACAAAACCAACGACCAAGGCTCCATGTCCAATCTTGAGACAAACCTATGGAAGCACTAAGCCTGAGTGTTGCCTTCACGCTCTGCCCGAGTAAGCCACAAACTCATCTGTGTGCTTGGAGTGCGTGTCCAGAATGAGTAGCTTTTGTTATGCGCGTGTACACAACATGCGCCAGACTTCCAGACGTGATGTGCTCGACGCCTCATTCTGTCACGTGTGTGATGTTGCAGTATCCTGATATAATCTGCTTGTGCTTCTGACTTTGTGTGTGTGTGTGTGACTGCACACGAAAGCTGCGCATGTTTTGGAGTGGGCCCGGTGTGGCAAAAGCTCAAGCTTAAGTCAGCGGCCGCTTGTTCGTGCAGCTGCGAGCTCTGTGGAAGCACAGTCAGGGTTCCAAGAAATCCCTGGAATACCTTTACCCAAGGCACACCTCTCTTTTTAACACTGCTCCCGAGACAGACTTTCCACGTCCCAAGGGCCCTGCAGAGGGGTTGTGGATGATCTCGTTCCTCAGGCCGTGCGATTGGTGGCAGCGTCGGGGGCACAGCTCATGCGCCGATCTGAGCTTTGGGAATTTGGAAACCTCTGACGAGCTGTCGGGTAGCATCATCTACTCCGCCCCTTCTCTCTTCCAAAAAGTGACCAACACGGCACCCCAACCACCAGCCATCAGCCATCCCGACAGCCCAAACTGACACGTGGGGACTCCAACTCCTGCAGGGCCCCGGCGTGACCCAAATGTTCTTCTCCGGAAAGAAGTCCCGGGCCTTCCGCAGACCCCTTCGAGAAATGTGCGGAAGGTTCTCCTTTTCGTTTCATGGCTCTCAGGTTCCACCTGGTTCGGGGCTTCCTCTCTTTGAAGACAAACCCAGATGAACGGACCTTCTAGGCCAAGCTGAGAGGCCGCGCACCAACGTACCTCGCATCCCGATCCTCGTAGGCCATAGCCACGGCCCGCTCCACGCCCCAGCAGAAACCGTAGGACCTGAGCCGATTGCCTGGCAACCAACTCTGCTACTTCACTGGACCAGCCCGTGTGCTCTCAGGTGCACAAGCAAGGAAGCGGACATCTATGGTACAATCAAAAGGAGAATGGGAGTGCAAAGCTGGCCACTGAGTGTCAAGGCCAACAAGGTGCAGACTGACAGGGAGCATTGGTACATCACAGTGCAATGCCCGAAAAAGGATTGCAAACTGCGTCTGGCGCCCAAGGAAACCGTCAGATTCGGCGACCAGTCTTTGCGCGTAACTGGCCCATGATACCAAACAGCACAGCAACATGAACCAGTTGCCGCGGAGCTGATGAGGTGGACAGTGTCTGCAGGCGATCGTGACGTTTACCACGGCCACCAATTGTTTAAGGCTCAGGTGACAACCAGATCTTAGACAAGGCTTAGACTTCAATATGTTTCAGTTTCAGGATGCCGCGATGCCCCTACGACGTACAAATGGTTGTCGTAATAAAGCTCTGGGCGGGCAACCCTCGAGTTTCTCAGGGCCTGGCTCTGCAAGCACAAAAGTGATGTCTCCCACCTCGGTAAATGGGATCCAAACCGCTGGTTTCCTCCAAAGTCCGTTTTTCCAATGCCTTGAGGTCTCATTTTGGGGGAAAAACTGTCGGGCTGGGGGAGGGGGTGGGTGCTATGAAACCAAAGTCACTGGCTTCCCAAAGGCCCGGCATTAGATTCGGCGTAACTGCGGACTCTTCTCGGTTTGCCACTTGAGGGAGTCCGTTACGAACCTTGGAATCCTTGGGTCCCAAATCCCAAGGCGTATGGGGCCTCAGAAGGCTACCTTCCGACGCGACATTGCCAGGGGGTGGATGCATATTTCCGGGGGCCGGGGTGGTTCTGAGCATGCGTTTGGAGATTGCATTTTGTCAGGCGTCCGGTGGAACTCTGAAAATCTTGGGCGGCGGAGCTGAAGCCAGGAAGGTTGATGTTGAAACTCGCTTCAGACCATTGCCCCAACCATCTTGATCCTTCCAAGGGTTGCAACGGCTACAAGCGTTCTGAGCGTTACTTAAGAACGCTTTGCTGGTTGATGGCAAGCCCATGGGGGATCTAGGGCAATTTGTGTAAACCAATAAGGCTTTTTTGGGGCATGTCTGCAGGGGTCATGTCTAAAATAGGTCTTTGGCTTCCCCCCCCAATAAAACGGGTACCAACTCCAAAAAGCGAAGGAGACTCGCCCCCATCTCAGTTTGCAGAAGGGCCTCCACATTCGACACGGCGACCGAGCTAACTTCAACCCAAGGCGCCGTGAGGCGGAAGCCGTTCTCACGGATCTGCGAGAAAAGCGGCCCGTGCGATGGAAGACTTGGAAATAGTGGTTCTTGTTTGTTTGTTTGCTTGCTTGCTTGTTTGCTTGCTTGCTTGCTTGCTTGCTTGTTTTTTGTTTGTTTGTTGTTTGTTGTTGTCTTACTTTTAGTGTTGGTGTCGCTTGTTGTGTGATGTGCTTGCGTTCTGCTTGTTGCGTTTTCTCTGCTTGTTTGTATGGTTTTGGAGGGAGACAAGTGAAAGCGATATGAAGGATTCTGAGAGATGGATCCAGTCAAAGGTTAGTTTCAAAATGAAAAGCCTGCAAATGCAGGGAACAAGTCGAAACAGGGCACACCCACGAAAAGACCTTCGAACTCATCTGAAAATGTGGAAGCAAAAGGAGGGGGTCGCGCAGCCTCACTACAATTACACACGCGAGAGTGAGCACATGACCAGCAACTGCTCGAGCGGCCACCACACGGCAGTTGGGATTGGCAGTTGGGATTGGCTGGTGACAAGGTCATGAAGATTCCCTTTGAATGCTAGAATCCGGCTCAATAGCACGGCCAGCAGAAGCCCCTACACTAAGCAGCCAGCAAGAGCTTTGACATCCGCTGACATGTTCCAACGAAGTAGGCATCTCCCACACGGCATGTCCCCTGTAGCCGATTTGACACTGAAACAGCCTGCAAAACCAAACATTTGCAGGGGTCCCCGACGTTAGAGAACACTCCATGTAGGGGCAGTGGACATGGGGACGTCTCGGTTTTGGGCGGATTGAGAAACATGGACCGGGTAGAGAAGCTGACTCGAGAGGCGTCTGGCCTGGAAGCGCTGGTGAATGACGTTACACAAAGCTCTGAGGATCCTGACCTTGAGATTCGGAGGGTTCGTTTCTTGTGGATTCCAACTAGGAACGGGCTTCAATAGGGGACCCTGGACACCTGCAACATGGGGGTTTATGCAATCACCGACCATCTTCAGGGTGTTCCAACAACAAGGAACCCGACTTTGGCTGGGCCAAATGCAAACTAACCACCAACCTCCTAAAACATGTTCAAGTCGATCGTTCCTTCAACCTACTTCTCCCTTTGGATCTCCAAGGCCCGGGTCTAGTGTCAAGCACCTGTCCCCTCCCATGGCCTTGGTCAGCAGCTCGCTGCCGCTGACCTGAAGGCAGCGGCTTGCAGCGGGGCTTTGGACCGGGGCTCCAAAATCAACTTAACATTGGAACCAAAAAAACAGTACTGGTATACGCATTTTGGACCAACGAGCCAGAACAAGATCGCTTGTTCGAGGTTGGAATGAACATCCTGTGGTTCCAACAGATCGAACGGGTGAAAGATCCACCAAGATTCCCACCGCGGTCCAATCCTGGACCAGAAGTGGCCCAAAATCAAAAGTTGTGCTGGGTTCCAATTACACGTTCACTTTTGCGGATACCACAGGGATATGGAGGGAGGGACTCCAGCCCAATCAACTTCAACCAGGAACAGTATTCCGGATTGCCAAAATGGAACACCCCCAACCAAGCTTAACCACGGCTTCTGCTTACCAGCACCCGAGACGGAAAGCTGGGCGCTTGGCAGACTTCAAGTTCTCCATGGCACCCTCCATCTGCGTCCTGCCCGAGCAGTTGACACTTACACCCCCCGTGTTTGGTGGCAAGAAGGATCGCCTGGATGTCTCTGTTCTGACTCTGACAAGCACTGCAGTAGTCAATGCATGAGAAACCTGAGCCAAATCGGAAGGAAGACAGAAAACAGGAAACAGAAAAAAAGGAAAGAGAGAAAGAGAGAGAGAGAGAGAGAAAGAAAGAAAGAAAGAAAGAAAGAAAGAAAGAAAGAAAGAAAGAAAGAAAGAAAGAAAGAAAGAAAGAAAGAAAGAAAGAAAGAAAGAAAGAAAGAATCAACGAAAGAGAGAAAGGAAGAAAGAAAGAAAGAAAGAAGAAAAGCCCAAAAAGCGAGAAAGGGAGAACGGGAGAAAGGGAGAGGAAAAGCAAAAAAAAGAGAACGAGAGAAAGAGGGGGAGCAAGAGAGAAAGAGAGAGAAACAAAACAACAAAGAGAGGAAGAGAGAAAGAGAGAACGCGCCAATTTTGCTCTTGCCAGACACATTGGGTGCTCGCAAGCCAAATAACCGTAAAGGTGAGGTGCAGGCGCGTCCTGCCAAACTTGAAGTACTGGTCAGACCTCGGGTGACCCGCACCACATGTATCGAATTGGTCCAGGCTGCACCAGTTGCATGCTGCACACGAAGGCACGTATGAAACATGCTGAAAGCGTCAGCGTGTTTGCATGCGTAAGGTGGGGGCTTGGTCAGCTCGCGTCGGAACTGCTTTGTCTTGGCCTCAGCCGCGGCGCATGCGGGCGCCCTTGTCAGCACTCAATGTTGACCGCAAGGGCTTCAGAAGCATTGGCTGATCTTCCGTTGGGTGAGAGAGAGAGAGAGATGCTTCAGCGAAGGCTATGCAGGAGCACACATCTCTAGCTTCGAAGTGGGTTCTACGAGTCTCCGAAAACAGAAGATCTTGATTCAAGACCAGTCATGGAGAGTCTATACAAGGCTGTCCAGGAAAACTTATTGTGTGTGTGTGTGTGCATTCCAGACTTATCTCACATCTTGCATTCTCTTGCGTGAAGCGTCTGAAGGATGACTCTCAAGATGTGCTATCTCAAAATGCTCGGATCATGAAGTCATTCATTTCCTGCCGAACATATGCACATCTCGCACTCGCCTTGCGGCTTCCTGTCTGAACCCCTCCCAGGGCAGGAACATGAGCGAGTTTCGAGCTGCAGTTCGAACGTCTGCAATATCTGATCAACGACGACGTCGCCAGCCCTTGCCACGGCTGGGAATTGGGAAGAAGCTATACCCATCAACAGTCGCCAGAAATGCGCCAGAAATGCAAACACACTCCACTCCCCTTTGACCCCATCCCCCTCATCTCAAACGCACTTTGCCTTTTACTCCCCTCTCTGGCGCTTGCTGGGCCCCTCATCCGGCTGCACAATGCCGGCGGCGTTGCCCGGAGTGGACTGCAGCTCATTTTCCGGAACCTCCCGGATGGCCATTCACCCCCTTGTGGAAACATGTTGAAGACCACCATTGCGAACCATAATCACTCCAAGCGAAGCAGCTTTTAATTACTCTTAAGGACCGCTATGGTTGAGAAACATACTTCTAGGTGTCGCTTAGAACGGAGAAGGGAGTGGTGATTCAAACAAATCTTGCAACCAACCCTACCTCCGGCAGCCCGCGGGAGGCCGTTGTCCAGATCCAGCACCGCCACAGCAGGCGCCTGTATGGGAGATGGAACTTCAACAGGATAGGGCACCGTGCTCGTAGCCAAACAACACATGTGCGACTGAAGCTCCTTGCCAAGGGTGAGGCAAAGTCGCACAATCCGAAGGGAGCAGCTTCTCATGGGAGCTGTGCCTAACACAACGCGAGGTACCCCGAGTGCCCCGACCAACGCGCCTTTGCAGGGTCTTCCAATTCGATCTCTCACAGATACACAAGAAAAAGATCTGTAGCTGCCAAGAGCAAGGCCTCCCCGTCACTCGCATGTTGCCCCTCTAAGCCTAAAACAGGGATCGGCAAGACAAGAAAAGCACAAGTGTAAGGCCTGGGGTCAGTGTAGGGGTCACGCCCGTGGAACATCCGATAGTTGTCCACCACCAGGGCATCCCCGGGCCGCAGGAACACGCGCTCCGCCCGATCCGCGGCCTTCTGGATGGCCTGTAAAAGCTCGCAAGATCCGCGGCCAAATGGTTACTTGCAACCCTCCTCTCCATGATCAGAGGTGTTTTGGTTTTGTAGTAACCCACAACCCCATTCTAATTGTTTAGGCCCTAGTAGTTGGAAAGCGGCGCGTATTCGGCCGTGGTACAAAACACATGTTTTTGTGGTTTTGCTTCGGCCGAATGCGCTACGCTGGGGTGGGGGGGTGGGGGGGTGGGGGGGATGATAATATTATGGTCCAACTGTGGAGCCATATACCAGTCTCACAGGCATGCTTTCCCCGGCACAAGCGGCATGGCTGCTTGTGCACGTGCTGTTGTCGCGCGTCGCGGGATGCCCTCCTCCATCCCTTTGCCCTGAGCTGTTCAAGTTTTGGGCCAAAGACATTCGAGGGATTGCCTCGCTGCGGGCATTGTAAGCGCGGTGGTGATGCAGGAGTGGTCATATGGCAGGCGAACAGGGGTTGACTTCGAATGGCTAGCACGTCACTCTGAGTCTTTGTTTGCAGCTGTCAAGGCAAGGGCAGCCCAGCCTTTGTCGGGGCAGGTCGGGGCGACTTTTTATGTTCTCAGGACACGCATGGAAAGTTTAGGGGATGAAGGACTGCGGGGCAACTTGCCAGTGGTGCATCATGCAGAAGATCAAGAAGACCTACAAGGGCAGGGCCACGACAGTGTTCTCTGACGGGAACACCTCGTGGAAAGCGCTTTGCAAGGAGAAGGAATCCCTTGCTACGCGGTCTGCCACCAGAACAGTTTCTGGGTTCAGAAGTTGAACTGGCACTCAGTGCCTCGACCGGCAGTGGCGTCGCGTGAAGAGATCCCTGCCATGCACGCTTAATCTGAAGTTGAAAGGGGCCCTGAATCCGATCATCAAAGATTATGTCAACCAATGGAGCTGGCGATGTCGTCTTGGGGCGCCAAAGCCATCGGAGTTCCTGAATAAGCTTGCGGCCATTTTGGCCTGAGCAGTGGATGATGGCGGATCGATTTGACAACCCACCTTATGCCCTGTTGAACAACCTCACTGTGGAATGCATAGGTTTCGCATCATCATGGATTATTGTCAGGGACGATCATGGCGTGTGACCTGATGACACCAAAACAATTGCAGCTCACGCAAACGCTGGCGGCCGTTTGGGCCTAAACAATGTGCGCCTGCGAAGAAGTTGTCCGGCGCCGACACATGGGGGGCGGAACATGTTCCGAATACACTTTGAAGTCTCTGCGACAACAAACCCAGTGGAATTCAAGGATATATGGAGTTTCTCTCTTGCAACAGCACCTTCGGAATTGTCATATTTCACCACGGCCGAATACGCGCCGCGCACCTAGTAGCTGGTCAGAATTCAGCTTCTCCAACTTTTTGAAAGGACTGCTAACCATACTGATCACCACCAAGGTGGCGACCCTCGTCCTGGTATTCAAGGGGACACCAAAGAGAAACCAATCATCTTTGGGGGCCACTTTTTGACAAAGCCGCACCTGATATTTGGATCTTTTCAGTTGCCTGTGGCCCTGGAAAACATCACTTGGTTGGGGACATCCGGTTGTGAGGCTTATCCTGCTGTTGGCATGGCCAAATTTCTGACCTGTCCGTGTGTCCCCGTACATAATCTAGGCATTTCAAGAGAAAGCAAACATCTCGCTAAAACCTTGACCCAACCAGCTCACTCGGGGGGCAATTCGCCACCTCGTGGTAGATCGCCAGCATCTTTGCGTCCTTCGAAACAGACTTTTAATCACCCCCATCACTTCAAGCTGCGTGTTCAAAACAGGGGTCCTCGAAAAGGCAGACCCCTGATATCCCTCACATCATCGCTGCCCACGCAGCAACTCATAGTGTTACGCATAGATTCTCACCAAGGAACCTTACTCGACCTTTCAAGTCATGTTCCAGGCTACCACATTCTCCAAACACTTTTCAGGCTCCAAACTCCAAGCCGTTTTCCGGCTTCACATTTCCGAGCCAGCCCACATTGCGAACCATGTTTTCGCTCCCAGGTTCCAAACCATTTTCGGGCAACCAAACTCAGAACTATTCTTCCGGATCACTCCGAACCTCGCAAGCATTTGGACAGCTCCACCTTGCCTGATCGTCAGTCCACCAATTACTGTCTGGTGATTGAGCCAAATTTGGCTTGCTCAAAAAGGGGGGTGCCTTTTTGTTGCCTTTTGAGACCGTTCCAGGAGCCAAGTCAAGGGCGCCCTGTCTCAAGTTGTCCACCTCTTTGTGAACCCCAGACCCCAACTCCAAAAACAAGGCCCTAAAGAAGGCGGTTGCAGAATTGATCCTATTGTATCCACCATGCCCCCTACCCAAACCTCTAAACCTCTGCGCGTTTGGCAAATCCATCCGTCCTCATCCGGCGTTTCCGAGGCCTCGCTCACCCGCTGCGCCGCGAAGGCCATGGGGGGCCCCGGCAGGCGGCACCGCAGCGCCCGCCTGCCGCCGGGGCCGAAGACCAGCACCGGCGTGACACTCGGCAGCCTCGCGCGATGCGTTTTGGGTCTCATGTGAAAAAGGGTGGCTGGAGGTCAGCTTTCCCTCCCATCTTGGGGTTGTTTTACATTCAAACCAAATGGACGCCCATTCTTGGGAAGACACAACCTTCTGATTGGGGACCCTCTGGTGGACTTAAGAAAAGCATCGGGATTTACGTGTCGCCAATTGCGGGGGCCCTGAAAATTGAGGACTCAGGGGACCGCGGTGGGTCATTTTGTCTCAAACTCAGATTGGGTGATCCCTTTGGTTGATGGTGTTGATGTACGGGCCATGCCGTCACGGAGTCCAACAAAGAACAAAGAATGCGAATCAGAGGTGGGTTGGTCCCCAAATTGGAGAGTATATTGTACTCCTGTTCAAAGGGGAACAAGAAGGGCAAATCCAGCTTTTAGGGGCAAATTTGGATCACCCACGTGAGGTCTGCTAGAAACTTCGAAGAAGGGCATGGATGTTGGCTAGAGTTTAGAACCCCCGCCTCTTTTGCATGGAGGGCTTACCTAGGGTTCCCTTTGATACCATCCAAAAGAAGCTGTGTTTTCATTTGAGGTTCAGGATCTTCCCAAAAGGTACAAGTGCTGGGGGATGGTCGCCCAAACTTCCTGGGGAGGAGACTACCATCCCGAGAGATATCTTCCAGGGCAGGGGTTCCGCAGAAATCATTTAACGCAGATAGGGGTGGGAGGGGAAAGCAGAAAACGCGTCCTTTGGAAAAGCACCAAGTCTTCCCCGGGCCTGGTGGTTCTTGTGCCACCATCTTTGGGACCAGTTTGACACATCTCCTAGCGGAAATCTACACGTTCAAAGGGCTCCAACAGCGACAGCTATGCGGTCTTAGCCAATCCTGGGACGGATTCCTGTCCTTAGGGCGTGCTCCAATGAGGTACGCCCTCCACCAATCATGGAAGCTGACACTGCAACGGACCCGCCCACTCATATCATAGACAAGGGTTTGTTGGGACCATAAGCGTCCACCATAAAATCCGCTCCCTTCCCCCCCCCCCCACCAAAAAAAAAACTCTGGTGCATGGACCTGGAGGTTTGGTTCACAGAGCGCTCCGCCAGCGCCGGCGGGACCCACGCGGTGTCTGGTTCGCTGGCGAGGTCCTAGGGCTCCAACGGACCCAAGGCCCCAATACGTTCAGCTTGGGGGAGTGTCTCTCCTCAAAAAGGAGGCTCATCTGCTACCTGGAGAAAGATCGGTGGTCAACAAGGAAAGCTCATGCAAAAACGGCAACCAACAGATGATGTGATTCTGCGCGCAGATCGACAAGGAACCCAAAATACTGCCATGTCCTTTTGGAGGATTTCCTTTTTGGTTCCAAGTCACTATGCAGGGGAGTAAATCAGCCTACTCAGTTGAACTATACGAAGTCACCCCAAACACCGGGGGGGAGGGGGGAACCCTTCCGTACCGCTCGGTCCCTCGCCTCCAGCAGCGCATAGCCGTCGATGAGGAAGTTGCCACCACCCACGTCGCTGGCCACGGAGCAGAGCAGCAGGAAGTAGTCCGGGAACCTGAAGCCGACAAAGTCAATAAGTTTGAGACCAAAGAAAGTAGTGGCTTTCCATTGGGCTTCCGTTTCAACCAAGCACTCTGGAAACATGGGTGCAGCAAGTCGAAATGATGGAACCCCGAAACGGGCTTCGGTTTCCTTTTGGTTTCTGGTTGAATTAACGAGGGTGGTTGCCTTTGGCTTCACCCTCAAGTTGCAGGGCAACTCACTTGCCGAGTGGATGGCCCAAAAACGTCCAAACTTTAATTTACCACTAAAATGCCAAAAAGTTTAAAGTTCATGAACTCAGGAAGTGAGGCAAATGCAAAAGGAGCGGGGACGGGAGCTTGAGTTGTTCAGTCTATACCATTTTCTCATGCTTTGACACCTTGCTGCCTTCCGTACACTATCCCGAACCCAGTATTGCTCATAGCCCGGGCTATGAGCAGGCCAGGGTGTGGAACTAAGGAACATATGCCTTGGCCAAACCAGTGTGTACCGACCTCCGAACCTGCCGTTCAAGGTCTGGAACTGGACAAGGCCACATGAAATGTCAAATCTCTTCGGCTGAGTCACTTGTCACCATAGGCGTGGCCATCTGTGTGCGCTCGGAAGTTATCATCCTCGCAACAGAAAAACCTCACCTTGCACCCAACTGCCATGCTTCAGGGATGGCATAAGGAAGCCTGCCAGCATGGCCATACGTATGTAATGATTGATGGCTCAGATTGTAGAACTAAAGGTGGAATATCCGAGCGACTCTCCCTATGCTCGGCCAACAACCTGCCGGTGAGGCCAGTGGAGCTTTACAAAACGCGCAGAGAAACTTGTATGAAACTTGTATGAAACATCTAGGCTATGAGACCAATTTGAACATCTAGGCTCCCACACCCCAAAACGTGCCTTCCCAAACCCTGGCCGCCATCCCATTTGAGCAACCATGAGACTCCTGTTGCTTGAACGATTTGGATCCGCTTGGGGACCCTCAAGTTTGATAAAACACTCTTCCTGCCCAACCGATCCCATGCAGACTTTCTCCTCGTCGCAAAAGGGCCTTCTTGCAAACAGGGGCCTTTTCCAATCAGCTACTGGCCGGCTGATTTGAGCGCGCTGCCCAGTGGCCATAAGAGAGAAAAACACTCTTCCAATTCCAGTGCCACATGTTCAAAGATTGAAAATTCATCTTGGTTCCAACCACTGAAGAAGTCGAGAAAAGCTTGGAATCTTGGAGTCTTTGTCCAGCTGACATGACCTGGCGGTTGTCTTTCTCTTGTGCGCCGTGGTTGTTTTGAAAAACTAAAAAGTGTAGGTAGTCGTAGCCGAGTCATGAAATCCGCAAATCGCTCCCTCCCACGCGCCTTGGCGATGCCCCGGGCTGCCAGCACCTGCTCCGACACCTCCGCGGGCGCCGGGGACCCCAGGAGGCCGGGCGATCCGAAGATCCTCGCCGGCAGCGCCGCGGCGGCCTCGAAATCGGAAGGCCAGGCCCACAAGGGGAACGTGTTCCCGGAATCGACTGCGCTTGTTGGAACCCCGCATTTCAACCACAGGGTTCCATGTTTGCTTTCGGGTGTAACCCATACATGGAATCCTGTTGGAGGGTGTGTAGTTGATGCCCCCTAAATGACACATACGCAATGCCATCTCGTCAAACATAGCTACACATTCAAAAGCTATGTGTACAACAACCTGCTCAGCACATTGAAGAAAGACGTACAACGGCAGCCCAATAAGTGTGCACAATTCATGTCTTCGTGCCACCAGCTGTCAAGTGAGGTCTGCCCAACCCCCTAGCACAGTCTATGGAGCCTTGTTTTTTGACTTTAGAATCCCTTTGCTTGTTTCGGGTATATGCCACGTCAGATGGTTTACCACCCCAAACAATCGACCGCCCAATTGGCGTAGCCTTGTCGTGTTCGTGCACGAATGCTTGCCCTGTCTTGCGTTTACCTTCATCCTTGTTATTGAGACTGCAGCCTCGCCGTGCTTAACATACGGGGCTACTTACTTCCGCACACGATTTCCTCACTGTGACTGAATTTGGTCTAAAATTACCCCACCCCGTTCCAACTGTTCATCCCAACCGCCACCGTGCCTCCTGAGAGGTGCCGCAGTCCTCCAGGATGCAGCACCCGTTCAACTCCAGCGCCCGGAGAACCTCTTCAGCGCCTTTCAGCCGCGGCACGTGGGCCATGGAGCTTGCGCCAGGTGCGGGAACAATGAGCCCAAAACAGAAAACACCGGGCTGTCCCCCTACTCATTTGTTCGTCCAGTCAAGGAAGTTCACAAGGAATCCCTTGGCTGGAGTTCAGCAAATTCTCGACAAATCTGCAAGCTCATGTTCCTGCGAAATCATTGCTGATGAGGTGATATTCGGCTGGCCGTCTTCATGCTAGCGTGTGCTGCCGGATGCCTGAAACATGATACTCTTCGGCCTTGCACAATACGGAAGCGAGCTGTAAAGCATGAGTATGCCATGTTTGCTTGAAGCAGTCACAATTCAAAGCGCCTCTGTCGAGTGAAAGCTTGACCGACCTGCTTCCAAATATGCCCCTGGAGCAGGGGGTTGTCTTGAGCGGTTGAAGCTGCGGCATTCACCTTGACCCGGCGCAATAGGTCGACCGAAGATGCTTCCTGGTCCTAGTGTCCACACCTCCATCCGAAAGTGAGACAGCCCAGTTCTTCAGATTCGGCTCAACCTCTGTGGCTGTTGAAAACACGCTTGGAATCGCTTGGACATCTGAATTCCATTTGCTGCAGATCCTTGAAGAAACATTCGCCAGAAACTTCCGCGACTCACCCAGTCATGTGGTGCTTCTCGCTTAGCCTCATGTTGTTGAATCAATGGCGTAGTTCCAGGTACAACACTTTGAGCAGAAGAAACATGTTTACAGCAAAGATGCCTCTTGATATCTGCAACCACAAGCGCCACTACCACCGCCCGGATAGATGCTGAAGCTATGCATGAATCCTGGCGCGCTGCTCTGCAAAATACTTGGAGCCCCATGAATAGTGACGGGAGCTCCTTTGTCTTCCCCTAAGGCCATGTGAGGGACACAGCTCGATTACGTCCGCTTCCGAACGGTTTCGGCTGCTTTCCAAACTTGTTGAAAACGACACAACCACGGCAGCCTCTTACCAAGCGTGCCAGCTCGTCTTATCCTTTATCACCCTTCTGTAAAATGAGGCTCTACACTTTCAGCCGGACTCCTTGCACCTGAGGCCCAGGCCCGGTCCACCGTGGGCATGGAACGGAGCTTTGACCTGGAGCCAGGCATCATTTCTGGCAATCAAACCTCGTGCCCTTTACAAATTCTGTGCACAGGGTCATGACTCATTTTGTAGGCCAGTAGGTTGCCAAGTCTTTGTCACCCGTAGCTCATGACTTGGATGGCCTCTCAAGGTTGATCAAGCTTGCTCAAGGTCTCCAACAAATGCCCTGAGAGGCCACAAAAGCAACACTGCCTTAATCATGCGAACATGAGCATGGCCTGCGAATGAGCATCTCTTCATGTTTTTGAAAAACGCGTGAGCCTGAACCTTTTCAGGGGCTGAGGCCACAAGACACAGAATTCAATAACAGGCTCTCACAAATTGCGCCCCGACTCCACAAAAAGAACCCGGCCCGGCAGACCACCCGACGAAAGAATGAACTAATTTGGGAGCAGGTCTGCGATGGAAACCAGCCTTGCTTAGGCTCCGTTCCCGACGAGCTCTTCAACAAACCCAAGACTCAAAACAAAACCGGTAACATCATGTAACAGGTACACAGAGGTACACAGATCCAAACTGCCGGCCTTCAGACTCTCTCGAGCGAACTGCACATCCCCCGAACCGCGCCTCGTGCCGCGCCGCTGGCCCGCTGCCAGGCCTCGACGCGGCTCGGATCGGAGGACAAGTTCGACCGAACGTCGACCGAAAGTCAAGCGGTCGAATTCGATGCTTGGGACCAAAAAAAACTCGAATTCAAATAAAGCTCCTAAGTTTGTCGAAATACCAGGAACAAAAGCCAAACATGATGGGCCATGCCTAACCGGGGCCAACCACGTTGGTCCACCCCTGGAATAACTCTTTGCCATGCTTCCAGGAATGCAGTATGTCTTTGGCCGACGCATCGCTGCGCTTTGTCGCACCTTCACGTCGCTGGGGAGGAGGGGAGGAGGGGGGCCCACTCCACAAGGAACCAGTATTATAAGGAACCAGTTTCACACCCCGGCACTCCCAGCATCACCAGCCATACCACCCAGCCTTCAGCCCCACCCATGCGCCTGTACCGCTTGATCAGGGTCGTGCAAATAACTACCATCACACCCCCAGCATGCATTTCCCAGCAGCAGTCACACCATCGGGCATCACTGAGAATGTCTGGAAATGCCCTCCCTTCCCAACTCGACAAGCTAGAAATTATTCCAAGGTCCTTGACCCCTCTACCCCTGCGCCTGTACGGCTTAACCAGGGTCTCGCAAGGAACCACTACTAACCCTCACCCTCAAAGTTATTCCAGGATCCAGTCCAGCCACCCGTGAAACACCTTCAACTTCAAACCATACCAAAATCATTCCTTGGGTCACCGGGTTGTCATGATTTTAGTCAAACCACCCAAAAAACGCGCACACACACACACACATCTTCCAAGGGGTGACGTGGTTCCCCGCAGAATTGTTTTAAAGGGTGACCCATCCAAAATTTCTTCTGGCATCTCAGGCTTGGAAATCGTGGCTGGAACAGGGAGGGTCAACCGCATGCTGCCAGGCTCCCTTGGGACCCCCTTGCCCAACGCCCCCCCCCATCTACAGAGGGCCCTGCTGACAAAACTTGCAGCTGCCACTGCGCAAGCCTGCGGAGGTGAACAGAAAACCGGTCACAGCTCCCGGCACCCGCGATTGCCGAAACCTCCAGCTCCCCTCCAACGCTCTCGGAGCCCCAAAAGACGTGAGGCGGTTCGCAGCTTGGTCTATCTGGGAGAGAACAGCCAGTGCCCCGCAAAACGTTTCAAGGTAGGGAAACCAAAGAGCAGCCGCCAAGCTCGTGCAACTTGCCACGCCTGAGAGGTGCCCCCTCGGCCGCTGGAGCTGGCTGGGTGGCTCCTTCCTACCGGAAGCAGATGAGATCCGATAGAAACTCTCTTTGTATGGAGGGCGTGGGCCAAAGAGGCATGATTTGCAAAGGAACAAGGCGGGCAAAGGGCGGGCTATTGACTGGCCTGAAATACTTGAAATACTGAAGTCTGAGAAAAACGATGCCCGTTTCAAAAATATGTTTTTGCTGTGCTTGCAAAAGGTAAGATGTTGATGTATTCCAGAATCAAAGATAAATCTGTAATGACTGATTCCACTTGTTTCATTATTTCCCATATGTACTTGATTTGCTAAGAAATGTTAATAAGATATGCTTGCAATTTGCTTATTTGGCATGTCAAGAACAAACATTTACTATACATTCAAACTTCATAGTAACTGTTGTTTTTTGGTTTTACGGGGCAAGTGGGGCGAGCTGCACGGCCATCCAAATCAAACATGCCCAAGTGCGGCCCGAAAAATCGAGCAGTGGATGCATCTACGCAATAAGAATGGGAGTTGGATTTTTTGGTGATGGAGCTGGCAAATGCCAGAATCCAAACAAGTTCCTACCCACAAACAACGACTCAAAGCCTTTGGTTGGGTGGTCATCCTTTTTGTTTTCCCTCTCGGGTAGTGGTCTGAGGATAGGAACTGCGTGAGCGGCCAGGCCACACCTTCTTGGCACTTGGCAGCTGCCAAGTGCAAGAACTAGCTGCCGCCTTCCCTTCAATCCACCGCCAAGAGATCTTCAAGAAAAGCGGACTCCAACTCACATCCCTAGAAAAGAATGCCAGCCACGCACAGAACATGATCTGGAAGATTTGTCCTTGTGCTCTGAAGAGACTTGCAAAATTCTATGCTTGGTCGCATGTGGAATGGTCGGGACCCTTATAACAGCCGATACCAACGCTTTGTCTTGGCCATGGCGCCCTAGCAGAAACCCAAGTGATTTTGGCCCATCTTAAAACCCAACAAAAATGATATGATGTGGAACACTGGAAAGAGAAACACAATGAACATGTTGATGATAATGATGATAATGATAACAATGATTATATATATACACATAAATGACAGACAAAGAAAGTCGAAACCAACATGTCTTTACAGGTTCATCCAGAACCCTGGCTTCACTCCTCACCGGTTTGCCTTTATTCGCGGTTCGGTGTCCACGTTTTTCTGTGTTGTCTGAAAGTGAGTCTTTACTCCCAGCCGTTTGATGCTGGGGATTCCACGAGCTGACATGTGAGAGAAGGGAATGTGTCTATGGGAACTGGAAAGAACACAACCAAGATGGACAAAGAGTGGTAAGGTCTGTGTTTAGCAAGGCCCGGCTAAGATGGCGTAAGTGATGAGTCCCAAAGCCGGAGCATCCTTTTCTGACTATTTTTGTAGAATGACTCATGACGCATTGACCCCAGCAGCCACGATTGGGTTCCACTTCTGAATGAAGTCGAATATTCAGCAGGGTCATTCCGCCATGCGTCCAGCCGTAACTTCACACTTCCGTATGTGGATCCTCCTTTTCAAAAACTGGCCCGCAGAGTACGGTTGGGCTTTATGAGGTAAAAAGGTCTCAAGCCATTCAATTACAAGCTCCGAGCAACCCGTCGAACCTTCAACTGAGTACAAGGGGCCAAATGAATATATCCAATCATGACTTGATTTGTTTTACAGCACCTTCTGATTGCTTAGGCCTTTTGTGGACCAGGAGTAGAACACCAAAGCCAGCCCTCAGCCATCCCAAGGCGTCCCTTCGGGCCTAAGCTTGGTGGACTCATGGGCACCGGTGCCACGAAGGCTGGCCGAACGAGAGGGCAACGATCGGTTGCTGCTGGGGCTTCCTACGCTTCCTACGTTTCCGGACAAATCCGTGTTTACCTGCAGGATTCCCACCAAAATCAACTCCATTAGGATGGAGAAACCAACATCATGCTTAAGCAACCAGCTGCCTCAACTTGATCTGACCTGCAAAACATGCTTGTCTGCTTCATGCAAGGAGACACGCCCTGCGTCAAGACTTTGCGAATGTAGGCAGGTACAAGCGAGTCCGTCTCCCTCTCAAGAGCGGCGTTGGTTTCGGTTGGGGTTAAAAAACAAAGCAAACGGCAGCGATCCCCAAGCAAAAAGAGTTACCAAACAAATTGCAGCTCCTTCCAAGGCAAAAAAATCGCTACTTGGATTCCGTGATGCACTTGTTCTGTTTTTCCGGCTGCACAATCACTTGCACAAGTGCCCCACGATACCCTCACAAAGTAGCACCCCATGCCTGGTGTCATGCTTCCAGCAAGAAGCTCAGCCATCGGAACCTCAGAGGATCGGCTTGCCTTGGAGGAGGCCAAGTCATCAGGGCACTTCACTTCATCGATGCAGATTCAGGTGCTTCTTCTGACTAAGCAACCTCAAATAAAACTGAGTGAGCGGTTTGCCTTCGGCTCCTGCAATGAGTTGAAGAAGCATGGAGGCAAGCCGCTAATCGTTACTCCCGACAAACTAGCTGAAGTGGATGCTTATAATTTTGAATGAAAAGCCATGCCGCCCGCTACCCGGCACATACCTGTCCTCTTGTGTCACGCTGCCTTAACACAAGTTGCAGCAGCACCACCTGACATCTCCCAGTCGTTCTTGTATGGGACCCTTGGATGAACTCGGGCTCCGCTGAGAGGATCGAAAACTGTTCGGGTGAATCTCCCATCTCCAAACGAGCTTTGAAAAAATTGTTACCTGTAAAGCAAAAGCTTCCACAGTTTCTTTCGGAAAGCTTCCGCCAACCCAACGGCCGCTTTCAGAAGATGGAGCTTAGGGATAGCTTACGACGTCGTGGCAGGCGTGTGTCAAGCTGCTCGTGCCTGAGCCCCCGCAAGCGCAAAGCAGGACAGCTTGACAAAGCAACAACTTGCAGATGGAAAAGTGCAAAAGTTTTGCTGCACAAGCTCGGCCATGACATGGAGGCCAACAGTTCACGAAGGCCAGGATACTTTTCGGGCAGCAATTTTCTTTTGCAGAAAGCATTGGGGCGGGTGTAAACGCCCTGCCTGGTCAGGCTGACTGGCGATTGGGCGCTCAGGATGAAGAGGAAGTGGAGGACGACGAGGATGTGGACGAAGAGCTCGGGCCTTTTTGGCAGCCGCGGCTGCCGAGAACGCAGAGGCAAGAGCCTGAACCGGCCCGGCAAAGCGTCGCCTGTGGGAGTTGCTGCGACTTTGTCGGAAGCCTTTTGCTGTTAGCTGCGGCCAAGCCTTCGCTCTTTGTCTGACACAGGGGGCCAACCGCAAAGAAGAATGAAGGACGCGCGAAGCCACAGCACGACGGCACACCAGTTCTGGCAAGGGCGTTCTAAGTTAGTTCTAAGGGTGAAAGTTTGTGGAGTCAAGCACCCACACTCCAAAAACCAAATCCAAAAAGGCACCCTGCCACAGACTTTTGGGTGTGACTACGCGCAAGCAAGCCTTGTGGGTACCTTCTCGATTCCTGGGGACCGGGCAAGGACCGGCTCTCTTTTTTATGTCAAAAGCGCCCTCTCGGGGCGCCGCCCTTTCGCCAAGTTTGCGCGGCGGCTTTTTCGTAAGCCGTCTGTAAGCTGCGCCAAAGCCTTCCTATGATTTGTCTTCGCGGCTCATTTGTCTCCAACAGTGCTGTTTCAGGTTTGGCCCAATCAAACTCGCACCCGTTCAGGTTGTACCAGTCTGCGTCTATTTTTGCAGCACCTCCCAAAGGCAAGTTCTGTTGAGGTTGCGGAGTGGAAGGTGCGTCGATTTTGTCGGAAGCCTTTTGTAATCCATATGTAAGCCGTGGCAGCCTTCACCAGCTTTGAAAGCATTGCTTTGTTTGACGCAGGGCCAATCGCCGGCCCGTTTGTGTCCAAGAGTCTTGCTTTTGGTTTATTGCAAAGAAGAATGAAGGACGTACCCGTTTGTGTCCTTTGATGCGACCCAGGCCAATTGCATGTGGCCAAGTAACTGCTTCTCAAAAACAGGCGAAGGGCGTCCAAGAACAAAGTCCAGGGCTGAAAAGACTGGCGAAGTCCAAAAAACAACTTCTTCTTCTTCTTTTTGTTGGGGGGGGCTCGAAAAGCTGGTATGTTCAAGCTGGCCAACACGCTGTGGGTGGCCAAACACTGATTGGGGCTCCTGGTTAACCGCCCACGGCCACGGCAGTCCTGACAAGAACATTTCCGGGCAGACAAGTTTTCTCCTGCCTCTTCAGGCCGAAGGGCAAAAAACTCCAAGGGCTCGTTTTTCCCTGGGCCCCACAACCCCATAAACCGACTGCTGCTCTCCAGGAAGACATTGTTTACGTGTTGGTCTTCAAGGCTCACGACAAGCTTCTTGCAACCCTGGAAAAAAAAGGCACCAGGGCCGCCCTTGCAGGTCAAACAGCAGTGGTCTGAGCCTGGAAACTCACTAAAGTGAGGCCCTTCGTGAACCTTGCTCAGAGAACCCATTCCAGCATCTGATCCCAAGTTTCACTCCAAGAAGCATTCTGTGGGCCAAAACGACTTATCCAAACAATCTACACGTCAACTGCTCGCCATGCCAGATCATTCTGACAAACAGACCTTACGGAAAGCTTACGACTCGTGACTTACACATACAACTTACGATTGGCTTACGATTCTCGAACAAAAGCTAACTGCGGCAAGAATGGTTTCCACGGTTCATCTCATTTCATGTGTGTGGATGCTTTTTGTACCGCCAATGGATGTCTCCCAGCATCTCAGCACCAAGCCCAAACCCAGTTGGCCCGGGCTTGGTCCGGGGGAAGAAACGGTTACTCAATAAGCAGCAAAACACAATTTCAAGCGAGGCCACGTTCAAAGTTCTAAGAAAAGGCCCTGATATTAGGTTCAAAGAAATCCAGCACTTGGCGCCGCACGTCGGCCCAGCGGGAGACTTTGATTCTTCCCACGGTGCTGGAGCCAAAACAGCGGATGGGGGTTCGTCGAGCGCAGTCGAATGGCATCCAGCTTTGGCGATGGGTTTCTCTGAAGCTCCAAAAGGTGGGAACCCATATGAATGGACATGGGAAAATTGCCGCTTCTGATTTTCCGTTTCTTTCACATGCCACTTTTGAATTGATGTCCATGGACCTTAGTGGATACTGACCCAGATTCGCCAAAGATATCCTCTACGCAAATGAAGCTGTGTGTCAGCCCCTCGCCCCACACACCGTCGGTGTCTCTCCTCTATCTTTTCTTGCCAGCATCAAGCAAGCAATGGAAAGATCAAAAATTCATTCGTCTTTCCATCCTTCCCTTGTATCTACCCACCGATCTATCTAGCAATCAGTATATCCGTCTATCTATCTATATATCTGTCTGTCTGTCTGCCTGCCTCTTAGTCTACCTGTCTAGCTATCTATCTCTCACTCTGTCTATATAACTATCTATTTATTTGTCTAACCATCCAGCTGGCAATGTGTCCATACATCCATCCACCAATCCATCCATCTGGCCATTTACGTATCTATATATATATATATCATCTACCTATGTATCTGCCTGCCGAGCCACGGGCGATCTTCTTCCTATGAAAGTGCTGCAGCTGCCACAAGCTTGTGACTGCCACAAAATCTGCGCTTGACCTTGCGAAAGCGACGCGCCTGCCACAAAATTTGCACTTGACCTTCAAATCTGCATGCGCCAGTTTGCACGTCCGTGCCAATGAGCTGTGCGACACATCCTTGCCATCGTTGCCAAAATGCTGCGGCCGCCTCTGCCACGCAATCTGTACCCCAGCTTGTCGAAGCGAAGCGCGTGTCACGCAAAACTGCTGTGGCGCGAAAAGCAAGCACGCGCGTCCGCGGCACGGGTCCGAAGCTTGCTAAGCTTTCAATAAGACAAGGCCCAATGGTTTCTACTCCCCCGCCACATGCCCACGCATGTTTACTCGCATGCATTCATTCTTTGTTCATCCTATCTGTTGGCAAGACTACCTTTCAATTAGTGCCGTAACACGAGAGTTCTTCTAAACTGCCTTTGATTCTACACACATAGAGACCGACCCCTTGCTGCAGGCGCCCGAAAAGGGCTTTATTCCATGCAGGTGATGCATTTTCTAGTCGAAGGTTTACATCTTTAGTCTACCCGCTGCATCATTCGAATTGTCAGCTTTGTATTTATGTAATCAACACCCTTTGCATCCTCCTGGCTGCGTTGCTAGTAGTAGTGACCAGTTTGGCGTACGGACAGTTGATCGCGTTTGCTCTATTGTAACAAAGGATTCAATTGTTACATTAGACACTCTTTCCTACACTCCCGCATGTCATTTCGGGTACCAGTGGTGGAAAAGTGTCAAGATATTAACCCTGCTTGAGGCTCGATTCTACCCTGGTGCCTTATCCCCGGCAGCGTTGGTTTGCAGCATGGGCAGCACCATGTTCATGCTTCCTGCTGCAAGTGTTTCAAGGCTTTTTGTTGCGCGCTCTTCATTGTGTGTGCTTTGTGTTTCAGTCTGTTGCGAGGTATGTATGCAATCAAACCATTTGCATCATGGCTGTGTTGTCGTTGATGCTGAGGCAGCTCGGCCGTGGGAAAGAGGACGGAGCGGTTGCGTAAAGGCGATAAGACAATAGATAAGACAATAACTAAGCGAAACTCAACACAAGAAAAACAAAGCCACAGAGAAAACATACGTCGAACCTGCACAAACTTGAAACCCTAAATGATCCTGCACGGCTCCGAATGGATCATACGTTTTCATTCGGGGTCAGCTGCACCGTGTGGCAGCTCTTAGATTTAGGAAATCAATCACATCTCAATCAATGATGTGGCCTCTAGAGATGTTCGACGTTCAGAACTCATCCTGGCTCTTTGCGGGTGCAAGCAAAAGCTCTTCCAGTTTGCATTGAAACCAGTGACGCAAACCCTATTTACACTGCCGTTGGGCAAACTCTACAAGTTCAAGCCATGCAGGTCTAGACACGCGGGTTCCAAACCTGATGGGAGAACCAAAGCCAGCAAATACATATATAACATCTGTGCCGGCCAGTTGCACAAGCTTTACACGGCCCGGTTCAGTCTTGCCTGAAAGCCGGTGACCGCTGTGACAGCCTGCATTAAGTTTGAGTTTGAAAAATACGCCAATCTGAAATGCGGGATCCCCAGTAATGATGAGTCGGCCTCAAAGAGATGCTTGCCTCAGAGAAGTTGACCTCGGGTCTCTGCGAGTGCGAGCGAAATCGCTGCCGGTAAGTTCAGAAACCAGCAGAGGCATGCGCACCTAAACTTGTCAGCGGATCTGTACAAGTTCAGCCAAACTTGGTCATTTGGAGAACCAACGCCGACATGAGAAAGAAATCTGTGCAGGCCCGTCGCACAATCTTTACAAGGCCACTACGCGAAACCCAAAACTTCCAAAACCTTCTGGGGAATCACCTCCTCACTTTCCAGCAAGTTGTAGTGCTCGTGACTGGGCTCGTGCACAACTTGCAGCTCTTCGTAGTACTGCTTGTTAACCTGTCAATCAAAACCTCTTAAAGAGGTCTTACCAAATGGAAAGATCTTAAAAACGCAAGCCGAGTATCCTGGTTTTGATTGTGGGCATTCAGACTCAAGCAGACAGTCTATCTAGAACTCGAAGATGCTTTCTGCGAGTCGTTGGGCGCTGAAACAAGAAATGCAAATCCCAAACTGCGGCCACTTTGCCAACCGGGTCGGGCTGACAAGGGCGCCCTTGTTTTTCTCCTGGTCACATGGTCTGGCCACCACTGTCGAGGGGCCGAGGGGCCCCAGGTTTGCAGTTGCTCGAACCGCCAAAATCTCCGCACCTCCACGCAGCAGGAGAACTCCGGACTGGCGCTCACAAAGAGCGTGGCCTTCCCGAGGCGCCGGGGCTCGTAACTGTGCTCCGCGAAGAAGCCCGGCAGCGGCCTGAGCAAAAGGCCATGAGACTCCCTCAAAGCGGTTGGCGTTGCGGTGTGTTCCACCTTGATTTCTGGAGTGCCCAGTGCAGACATAATCCGCACTGCATGAAGCCCTGTGGGAAACCTCGTGAGGATATTATCCATCCACAGGATTGGCTTCAACAATTCAAATTCAGGACCCTGGGGTGCGTTTTGTGAGGGCTTTTCATGTAACGACCAGTCGTGGAGAATCCAAAGGGAAAACTGGAGCAAAGAGGGAAGATCCGCTGGACTTGAAATTCCAAAACGGCGTAGGGGGGACAAGTGGAGAACCCCATTTTATTTCGCTTCCCTTCAAATCCAAAACGGCTGCCAAGCCTCAGCCTACCTTGAGACCCGCTACACCCTCGCGACGAGGCTCAGGGCAGCGGCGGGTTGGGAGCTGTTCTTGACCAGCTCCTCATGAAAGCCCATGTTCGCCGCGAAGTCCTGCGTTTCGGAGGCGAAGACACCAAAAGGGGGAGGACCACGAGTTGGAACTCACGAAAACCGCAGTCATGCCCTTGAGACTTCTCCGAACCCCCCTTGGTTGCATTTAAGCCCCTAGAAAAAAAATGCCCGTGACTGCGTCAACTTACCTCACTTCGGGTTCGCCATGGGAGGTGTGGCAAACCTGGAAGCCCTAGCAGGCGTCCTTTTGAAAAACGTGGCACTGCTAAATGACTAGTTCTAAAGCTGCGGCCACCTATTTTCTGCCGAAACGAACTGCAAAGGATGCCTATTCCTGGCAGTCAAAAACGAGCCCAGTCTCCTGGATCATGGTGCAGTAGCTTTCCATGGGCATGCTGCTTGGCCTGGCCTCGCCCGTGGGCAATCCATGTTGCAACATGTCTAAACACCTGTTGTTTAAACAACTTCCTTCTGGTTCCCCATTAAAGGGGGTGAGGGCCTGATTGCTTAGACTTCAAAAGTGGCTGGTGTTTGCAACCCCCTCCCCCCCATGTATTTCCAATGTCTGTGGCACGCACAGCACAATCTGGCTGTATCTTTGTTTGGCCTCCCTCAGGCTAACATGGAAAGCTCCCAGCACAAGCTTGGTTTAAAACTCTCCTCTTCAAAAGGGGCACCTGGGAAGCTTCCAGTTGAACTTGAGAGAGGGTGAACTTGTTTGGGGTTGATTCCCAAGCAAGAAAGACGGAAACCAGCCCATGGACGGGCTTCGGCGCCTGAGTCAGGACGAAGCCCTTCATCTCATTCTCACGCCTGATGGCCGGACTCCAAGCAAGCCATGAGGACTGCTGTGTTTGAGGTGTGGTGCCTGTTTCGTGGCCAGTTTAAAAAGAAACAAGGGAAAACCGGAAAGAAAGCCTCGACTCGAAACCCTTCCCCAATCTCACTTACTGTGGAGAACCCACACTCCAATGAGCCATCACAGGCTTAAAAGCTCAAAGAGCTCTCTGCTCAGGTGCTGCTCAAAAAGAAGCGCCTGCAGGCTCCCATTCGGTAATGTTGGCGACCCTGGTAACTTCAAAGGAGGTCATTGAATCTCGGCTGTCGGCACATCACATCCTTTCTAGTTTCAGGACATTGGGTTCAGGACCCTCCATCAATAACTCAACTCATGTTGGTTTCTCCCGGGCATGCTCCGGCCTTGGCGGGTACAAATTGGGCCCGTGGAAAGTTCAAGGCCGGGACCCTTGAGTGTTGGTTGTCGTTTACGGGGCTCCCCATACGTCCCCTTCAAACATCCAACAAAAAGGAAGCTCGATTTAAGTTGCCTTTCCAAAAGGTGCTGTAATGTTGGCCACCCAAACGAGGGAAAAGCGAAAATCTTGAGAATGGTCTACAGACTCGCCTCCCTCTCCCTGGAATACGGAATGCGACATCCGCCTCCTCACATCGGACGAACGCAGAAGCTGCTCGCAGTATTCCGCGTCCTCCCGGTGGGAGAACATGTGCCTCCTGCCGCACGAGCGGGCTAAAAGGCGTGCTTGAACTAGTTCGGGGTTCCAAACCCAAACCAACACATAACGGGGACTCAAAGGCCCTTCTTTGAATTGGTTTGGGAGATTTAACAGCGGTTCCGAAAAGCATTCTTTGAACTGGCCAGTAAAAGTCAGAGCCAAAATGGCCAGAAGGTTTCTTTCAAGGTGGAACCTGGAAAAGAGAAGAGACATCGCTCGCCATTCTCAGATCTTAGAAGCGAGCGAGGGAGAGGAAAGGAAGGCGCCCGTTAGTTAACTCTTGGACATGACTGCGTCCAAATCACCTCTTCCTCACCATTCATTCACATCTTAAAGTCGTTCAAGTTTCGTTCCAACAAATACATAAAGTGAAATCCAGGATGGAATGGCTTGGAGAAGCCATTCATAAAGCTAATTCTCTAACATCTTGAGCAACGAATCTCCTATTTTTCCATTCATTAGCAGAGATTAATTGACGGGCGGAGACTCCAAGGGTTGACCGCTGAGGCTGGAAGAGTCATCAATTGGGCCGGGCGTTCATTGTCCCATCCTGGCTATTACCATTCAGACAAATGATGGTCGGTGAAGGAAAGGGACGAGATGGGCTTTCTCTTCATCATGTGCACACCCATTGACTTAGTGGTCAGGCGGTTAGGTGAGCCATCTCTCCATTCTCTCTCCCATCCAAATGAAACAAATTGAGCCATCTCTTCATCCAACCCTCACTTACAGCTGAGAATTAGAGGGACGGGTTGAGCCACGAGAGATGATGAAGAGAGAAGACTCGCTCACCCGGACAAGCAATTGTCAGCGAATCAATTGAACCATCTCTTCCTCCCGCGCCTCTCATTTGTCATCTCTTGATTGGACAGTAGGCAGGAAGTAGAGATGGAGCGAGAGAGCGGACTGGAATTCATTCTCTCTGGCCAACTAACCATTTGACAAACCACCCACCCAGCCAGCCACCGACCGCAGAATCATCTCGCCCCCGATCCTCAGAAGGATCTTGTAGGCCTCCATCTCTGGGCCCTCCCAGGCGCCCATGCGGCACCTCTCAGTGAACTGGCTCTCGCTGGCCATAAAGCGCTCCGGAGGGTACGCCACCTTCACCAAAGTGCGCAAGGAACAGGTGTAAACAAAGCCCATCCATCATGCGGCCCACATGTTGCATGTTGTAAGGGGGCAACAAAGATGTGGCCGGATATGGAATATACACGGGACAGCGCTGCAGGATGATTGGATGTTTGTTGTTTTCAGTTTGCTGTTTGGCAACTGGTTTGCGCAGAAGACCCTCATCCCACCCGTCCCTTCTTCCCTGCCCCCTTTTACTTTCCCCACAAACAGTACTCAGTAGATATAGAACAGAGCCCTGGGTGGGCCATATGTTTCAGGCCCCTCGGCACACTCCGCCGTCCTTTCTGCCCGTTCCACCCTTGCAAACAGGTTGAGAGGCCTGTCAAAAGACCCCCAGGGCCCAAGCACCTATTATATAATCCCAACCCAAACCAAACGCGGGCCAGCCTTTACCATCCCTGTTGCTCCTTGGGTATCAAAAGTATACTCCAGGGCCTCGAAGTCTCCCAGCAGCAGCGTGACCTTGATGTTTTGGGCCTCCAGAACCTCCGCCATCTTGTGGGCAACCATGGCACCAAAGGAGTGGCCGTAGAGGTTGTAGGACCTCTCAGACGCTGAAACGAGTAAAGACCAACCCCTCTCAACGTAAAAACAAATGGTTCGAATCCTGTAAAAAGAAGCAACAACGGGACTTGTGGTTGCAAGAGGCCTCATTGCCATACTCCCTGGCAAGAGCAAGCAATGTTGAACTGCTGAAGCAGTGCCAAAGAGGGACTCAGAAGAGTCTTGCTTTCAACATGTTGTGCCACGGTCAAGGCTCCTTAGTGCCATAGCCGTTGCTTTCTTAGGAGGCACCCAGACGGGTATCTAAAGTCTTTGTTCACGGATTGATGACTGCACATGCCACATACATGAGCAACGCACCGTTTCGCACGGGGAATCCCAATCCCATTCAACAGGCGCCAACCTGCGCAAGACCTCTGACTTCCTCCATCAGGACCCTGGCTAGGGTTGGAGCGATGGGCCCGCCACATCAAGAGGTAAACTTGCAAATTGGTGCTTCGCAAGATGCTTAGCAGTCTAGAAGGAAACACTTAATGAGGATCTAGTATTGCATGCTACTGGCTCACGAGGCCATGGAGCAGGCATCACCCAGTGATCCGGGGAGCGGAGAGGCCACAAAAATTCACGGAGAAGCCAAAAGACGGAAAATCCCAAAGCACCAAACAATGAAGAAGTACCCTAGAGGAGCGGCAAATGAAGATGGTGCGACCTCAACACTGATGCCAGTGTGAGCCACTCACTCAGAGGCTCGAGTCAGACCACCCAGCAGTCTTCCTTGGAGGGTGACCCTTACTAGCCCTTGACGAGTCTTACGCCTGAAGGCCGTGTGGACCATCATTAGCTAGGGATTTCTCATCTTTGGCTGCCAAGACCCATCTATTTGCAGCCCCTCCCCCCGCGCCTGAAGCCGAAGCGCCGCTGCAGCGCCTCCACGTGCATCCGGGCCAAGTCTTCCAAGGTGCAGCAAGACTTTCGGTGCCTCGCGCATCGCCAGATCCGGCCCGCGCGGGGGTTGAGATCGACTTGGGGCGGTGTCGCAAACCGGACGGGGCACGACGCGAGGAACAAGCACCTAGCCTGTAACACCATGTCAGGGAACAGCCAGTGACAAATGATGAGAACCCTACAAAGGTGGCCACCCCGCACAGCAGCCAGGCACCCTACAAGTGGACCAGGTCGACGAATTGAGTGCTCTGACGTTCTTGGCACAACCCAAAGACTTCGCAAGTGCCGTGCCCTCAGCCATTCAGCCCTTCAGTTGTCTTTCCCAGCCTCTCCGTCACCTTCAATGCATATATCGCCAACACGCCTGACAGCCTGCGCACATGCTGTCAAATGGCAGTGAGGGCAACGACCTCTTGCACCACCTTCACAAACATCACCTCCAGCTCTTGGTTTTGATAAGAACGGACCTCCCCTGCAAAAGAAAGGACTTTGCGCATGCTGGTCCGGGCCCTGCGCCACGTGACTGTGTGACGCCTCGAGGACAGGGTGCGGAACTGCAGGGCCATGGGGTCCCCCTCGATGCCGTGCACGCCGATCAGCACATTCCCTGCGTCCTCTTTGACCAGCGAGGTAAGGCACTGCAGCGAGTCAGTGGCCCCCTGAAGGCAAATCGAGAGTACACTCCCTTCAACACATCTGTCCTTTGGTGCCCTTTGGCTTGTCCAAACATCTTGGAGTCTGTTCCGGCCATTAAATGTCACGGCCATTTTACATTCCTGCAAATGAACATGCAACCCAAAAAATATCATCTTCAGGGGAATCTCCTTTTGAAAAGCCCCCTTTGGGCACGTTCCCTAAAAGCGGCGGATCTGCTTGCGTCCCTTTCAAGCAAGGTGAGAAGGGTGTCGAAAAACACGGACCCTAGCCATTCGACTTCATGCTTTGTCCCATGCCCCCCACCTCCGGCTTCAGTTCTCCACAGCGGCCAGACCCTGCGAGCTGGCGCGCGAGGTCGGCCACACAAGCCTCGGGCGAGGTGCAGTCAGCTCCTTTCGAGGAGAGAAAGGGCAACTTGGCGCAAGCGCCGGGGCCAGGGTCTTCCGGCCGAAAGAAACTTGGAGACAGCACGAGCCGAATATATAGTTAGTGAATAATCAGATGTGGCTATGACAAGATGCAGCTGAGAGAAATTCATGGATTGAAGCTGTGTTTGCACAGTGAAAGCCCCTGTATCTGTGTCACGTCTTGCACTGGTAAATGGGTCTTGATCAGTGGTCAGTTGGCTCCAACAGTTTTTGGCATGGCTGGGGCTCTGTTTGCTTCAAGGATCCAGGCAATCACCGGTCAAAAAAAGCTGAGCCTAATCAATCGCAAGGACTTTGCAATGAAAGGCTGACAGCATTGGAGCCAAATGACGGTTGCAACCTGTCGGCTCAATGTGGCACCTCTGCAAAGAAGAAACGCTGATGCCACCACAAAGGAACAGTCCAGTCCCCCTACCTTCAGAAGCTTGTCCTCCCCCTTTCTGTCAAGGGGCGTCCATGCTAATGTCAGTGAGGTTGTATCGTGAGCGCATGAGGCTGGTAAAAGTGACCCACTGCAAAGAGTCCAAGAACATGAAGGGAACGGTGTCTGCCTCAAACTCCTCCTCCCCGTACTCCACCTCTTTCAGCAGGTCTTGGACTATGACCATCGCCTCATCCAGCTGGACTATCTGCACCCCGAAACTCACGTCCTTGACTTCCTCCTTTGACTCCGAATGTGCGCTTAAGGTCGTCTGGACCCTCTCCAGGGCAAAGGTGTCCAGCCTGGCCGCCTCACCCAGTCGCGGCCAGAGTCGCCCGGCCCCAGGCAGTACTCGCGCCCCTGGCGCCCCTGGCTGCCCCGACGCCGCGCCATGGACGTCCTCCGACTCAGCAAGGAGGATGATGAGCTCGGCGTCCGGCGCCGTGCACCTGGCAGAAGTGCTGCATGGTGCCGGGCGTTGTTTGCCTGCCTACCGGTTTCTGCGCTTGCGTGGGCGGCCAACCCAAACCATGGTCTACGCAAAGCAGGCAAAGCACAAAGCTTGTTGTTGTGTTTGCTGCAATTCTTGCTTAGAGCACATGCGCCCGCAGAGCAACTTGCGCTGAACACTTGGGCCGAGCACTTGCGCAGAGCAACACTTGTATAGAGCTCGCAACACCGAAGCTTATCAGTCACAGAGGGGCAAACTTTGTAGATATCCGCGGTAGCAGCACGCGCGCAAGTGCACAGAGCTCGCAACACCAAAGCTTATAAGTCACAGAAGGGCAAACTTTTCAGATTCCCGCGCTAGCACACACACACACACATGCACGCGCGCAAGCCGCGCTAGCGCAACGTGTGGGGTCGTCTCCAAGCCGAATTGCGCTATACGCAGGAGCCTCGACAGGTCGTGTTGTCTTTTTTGGTTTCTGAGCTTAAAGGTATCCCTTTTTTAAACGCCTTTTTGATGTTCCTAAGTTAGTTTGCATTGTTTCCTTGTTTTCTTATTATCGTTTCTCTTTTTTTTCCTTTTCATTTTTCTCTCCTTCATTTCTCTTTTGTCTTTTTCTTTTTCTTTCCTTTTTGCTCTTTCTTTTCTCTCCTTCTCGTTCTCTCTTTTTCTCTGCCTGTTTCTTTCTCGTTCTGTTTTAATTATCTTTCTCCTTCCTTTTTTCCTCTTGCTCTTCCTGTCGTTCTTTCAGCCTTTTTCGATCCCATGAAAGGGACAAACGGTCGGACCCCCCGCGGAGGGTTGCGCGAGAAGCGTTAGGCGCTGTGAGTTTGTCTACCAACCCAAAGCGCACAGAGCCTTCACTGATTGAAGGCCACGAAGCCGTGTGCGTCTGTGCAAATGGTCCCGTCTCTGAGAAATCTCATAAGAGCCGAATTCATGCACAGGTCATGTTTCTTGCCTGCTTCTATTCCCCAGTTCTCGCGTTGTCGAGCTTTTCTCAGCTTCTTTACCCGTAGTGCTTCAATTCTTAAAGTCCACGCACAACTGCATGCATTCGCAAGTAGAGCTGCTCAATTAGTTCCAGTGTTACGGACGCTAAATGTCCTTTGACAATAGTCGGGCGCCTTGCTCGGTTTCTTGGGTGGGTTTGGTCAGTTGGTCAGTTGGTCAGTTTGGTGAGGTCTGAAAGCTGCGATCGCTGACACACTTTGTGCTTTGTGCCTTCGCCTAGGCACGGAGCGGCTGATGCGCAAGCGCTACGCAAAAGTATGCTGCGCAAGCTCGGCGCAAATTTCTATGAGCAAGTTCTCCGAGCAAGTTCTCTGCGCGCAGCGCTGACTGCAACACGGCAACCTTTGTGAGCCACTTTCTCGCTGCTGACTTTCTAACTTAAAGGCCGCGGAGACCAAGCAAGATTCGAGCCCGGGGCCGGTCACTGCCAAGAGCAGGCACGTAACCACGAGACAAACTCTCAAGCCCGCGTTCCGACTTGAAAAAGTAGCATTTTACTAGCATTTCGTGCGATCCACCTCGCCAATCCTCGCAGAGGGTCGCGCGCGCACCTCAGAAATCGTAAAAAGTCTTCAGTTTTTGCACATCGACTACGCTAATCGTCGCGCGGGCAAAATCAGAAATCGTGACACGTCCTCAGTTTTTGCACCACGCCAATCCCCGCAGAGGGTCGCGCGGGCAAATCAGAAATCGTAAAAAGTCCTCAGTTTTTGCACATCGACCACGCCAATCCCCGCAGAGGGTCCGCGGGCAAATCAGAAATCGTAAAATGTCCTCAGTTTTTGGACATCGACCACGCCAATCCCCGCAGAAGGTGTCATTTTCGCAGGGTGGGTTCGGTCCCACAGCGCCGCCTTAAGAGACTAACTAATTACTTTCGTGTCCAAATGTCTCGTGCAAGTTTGGATGTGTGATATCTCGTGCAAGTTGTTCTCGTGCAAGTTGGCTCGTGTAAGTTGGCTCGTGCGAGTTGACTCATGCAAGTTGGCTCGGGCAAGTTGGCTCGTGCAAGTTGGCTCGTGCAAGTTGGCTGGTGTAAAGTTGGCTGTGCAAGTTGGCTCGAGCAAGTTGGCTCGTGCAAGTTGGCTCGTGTAAGTTGGCTGTGCAAGTTGGCTCGTGCAAGTTGGCTCGTGTAAGTTGGCTCGTGTAAGTTGGCTCGTGTAAGTTTGGCTGTGCGATAAGGCTGGTGCAAGTTGGCTCGTGCAAGTTTAGCTGTGTGATAAGGCTGGTGATTTTACCAGAAGAACCCTTCGCAATGCTTTCGGGAAAAAAAAGAAAGAAAGAAAGAATGAAAGAATGAAAGCAACAAGGAAGAAACCTGGCTAAATGAGCAAGCAAAAAGAACACATAGATATAATACAAATATATAGAAAGAGAGAAAGACAAAGAGACAGAGACAGAGACAGAGAGAGAAAGCGAAAGCGAAAGCGAAAGCGAAAGCGAAAGCGAAAGCGAAAGCGAAAGCGAAAGCGAAAGCGAAAGCGAAAGCGAAAGCGAAAGCGAAAGCAAAAGCAGCAAGAAAGACAAAGGGGAAGAGGAAGAGGAGTGAAGGAAGGATGAGAAAGAGCATAAAGTGAAATAGAACGGAACAAAAAAGAGAAAGAAACAGAGAGAGAAAGCGAAAAGCGAAAGCGAGAGCGAAAGCAAAAGGGAAAGAGGAAGAGGAAGAGGAGAAAGAGGAAGAGGAGGAGAAAAAAGAAGAGCAGGAAAAGGAACAGGAGGAAGAGAAAGAGGAGGAAGAGGAAGAGGAGGAAGAGGAAGAGGAGGAAGAGGAAGAGGAGGAGGAGGAGGAGCAAAACAAGGAAGAGGAAGAGGAAGAGGAAAAAGGAAAAAGGAAAATAGTAAGAGCAAGATGAAATGAAAGAAAAAGAAAGAAAAAAGAGAGAGAGAGAGAGAGAGGGGAAGGGAAGGTGGAAAGGAGCCTACTCCGAACTTTGGTTCTTAAATTCTCGAGGCGTCCGCCCCGGAACTACCGGACTTTACCGCCGGACCTTGCTGGTACTGATCCAACTTGATCCAACCTGGTGCCATATAGAACAATTCTTTCTTACAAGCTTCGGCCTTCTAACCGCTAACTGCGCCCCGTCCTCACGCTGGCGCCGAGCTCTGCGGCACAGAAGTCACTCAGCTCCCTGAGCTGCGAGGGCAAACAGTGCCCAATGAAGGCCACCTCGTCCTCAGCAAAAACCGGGCGGGTAGGTTGGGCGTGGTGGGGTGGGGGTGGGGTGGGGGTGGGGGTGGGGGTGGGGTGGGGCGGGGTGGGGCGGGGTGGGGCGGGGGCTGGGGGTGCGGGTGGGGTGGGGTGGGATGGGGACCCGTTGGTTTCTTTTTGAACCACGGGTGATGGTTGTGTGCTTCGTTGGATACGAAGGGTTCACATGAAGTGAAGGGAATTGAAATCCACTAACCCTGTAAAGAAAGTCGCATCCAAAAAGCAGAAAGATCACTTTGCGCTATCTCCACCTCTTTGACTGCAATTGGACTCGGAGTAACCCAAATTCGCGCCCCAACGGTAGTTTAGCTGAGACGCTGGGTGGACCCCGTGGGCCTTCCACACCGCGGCGGTGCAGAACTGAAAGACCAGGTGCGCCACCAGGAGCCACTCGGTCGGGCACGGCGCCTCTAGTAGCTTTTTCGTTGGGAACTTGTCCGCTCCGAAGGCTTGTTTGTTCCATTCCTACCCATCTCTGGTACGCTGATCCCTTAGTTAAAAGCTGTTGGGATGTGCGAAATAACCAAGTCTTAAAGTCTACTCCAGCGGGCTTCTGTAGGTCACTTTCGTGGAATGGCATGGAATTCGAGTCACGTACATCGGTCGGCCAATCCTTTGAGGCGCTTTTTGGGGACAAGTTCGGTTCCAGGGCTGTTGCGGCGCCGCTTGTTGTTTGTTGTTTGTAGCTCAAGGGAAGAAACCTTCGTGTTCCCGCGGACGTGCCTTAACCAAATAGTCCTGTTAAGCTCGGGTTGTGAACCTATCCTGAAGCACACAAAATAACAAGGCACGTATTTCGAGCACCTACCCAACCCGCAACTTTGGCAGGGGGGAATATCCATATGTGGGTGTTTCTGAAACGGTGTCCCCAAAACTAAAACTGCATTGTGTTTCCCTGTAAATACTCAAGGGGCTTTGTGGTGTTATGTGTGGGTGTGTGCTCTGTGTACATTGTGCGTGTTGTGTGTGTGTGTGTGTGCGTGTGTCTGTGTGCATTGTGTGTGTGTGTGTGCGTCTGCGTGCATTGTGTGTGTGTGTGTCTGTGTGCATTGTGTGTGTGTGTGTGGTGTTGGCCAATGGTTGGTGCTCGGCAGCTATTGCTTAGCAAGTTGCGCTTTGTTCTCAGTCGGGTTCGTGTAGGCGGTTGGTGGTGCATGGGCTTTGGTAGGTGGTGCGGCGGTGGACTCAAATCACGAGACACCTGGTTGTTCAATCTTAACAGTTGATCAAGTGTCATTCTAAAGCTTCCCATGTGTCGTCTTAAGTCCCAGCAAAATGAAGGAAAGTGTTCAGCACTATGGCCCTGCTTGACTGCATAACATTTCTCAGGCGGGCTTCTTCTTTTCTTCTGCTGCTGTTGACATCACAAATCAGTGAGTTCTCATTTTAGTGCTGCAGGTCATCCAGCAATACTGTTCCTTATTTAGCACTTATCTATTTAAAAGATATGCGTGTGTGCATGTGTTCTCATCCCCTGTCGAAAGATAGTGTGTGAAGGGCGCACGTCCCGAGTCTTTGGTTGCATGCTTTACGGTTTAGCCTCCATAACAATTCCTCCACTTGACCAGTCGGAACCACGGCTGGCTCTCCGAGAGCACGCCTGGCCCTGGAGGATTGCTGGCAGCACCGCCTGAGTGAGGCAGAACATCCGCCCATGGGATGGTCATAAATCTGACATCAGTTTGATCAAGCTTCTCCCCAAAAAAATAAACCAGTCACGCACATCATCTCGTTCAAGTGGCCCACATTGTCAACAACCGGAGACCATGTCTGGGCAGCCAAGTGCAACAAGTGGGGAGACAAGCCGTGAGAAGATCCGAGTCACCAAGAATCGCCAAGCACAAGAAGGGAGACAAGGGGAGACAAGTGGGGAGACAAGCAGGCAGACAAGTGGGCAGACAAGTGGGCAGACAAGTGGGCAGACAAGTGGGCAGACAAGTGGGCAGACAAGTGGGCAAACAGCAAGGGAACCGTATAGTAGCAGGGGCAAACCATCTCGCAGCTGGGAGCAACTCTTAGCATCAACACAGAACCTGCACAGCCAAGCTGTTTGGGGAAAAAGTTGCCAGGAGTCCAGTCTGCCCTCAATCGGAGATCCTTTCAAGGCTCCGAGGCAAAGATTCGTTGAAAGAAGAACAAGTGAACAAGGCACAACACCTCCAATTGCGCACGGCATGGTGAAAATCCGCAGTGCTCAATGCTAATTGTGTAAAAATTGAGTCACCATCAAATCTGGTATCGAAGGGGTCCACCCAAGACCACGTGTAATATAAAACAACAAAAGTGCGAATATTCGGACCTGTTTGAAGGTTGGGACGGTCGGTCTCTTTCTAGCCTTCCCTTGTGGCTGCTTTCACGTGAGCTCCGCGAACAAGGTTCACAGGACAAGTTGCCTAGGCTATCTGTAGCAATTCTGCGCGTGGGCAACAAAAGCAAAAACCCGAATTCCGGTGCTTTTGAGCGAGAAAAAAAATGTATGTCAGTTGTAGGCATGCCAATTACTGTAGATTCAAGCGCATACTTCTGAGTTGTTGCCTTCTTGAAGCAAACCAGCAATAATATTGACCCAGCCATCATGTTTGATGCCAACATTTCGCTTTGCGACTAGTTTTGTACACCCACAGTGCCAGATGGCATGCGTTGCCGTGCGCGCAATCAGGGAACACTTGAAGGTGTGCCCACAGTTGTGTGCATTACACGCTTGCAGTCAAAGCCTGAGGGCGCGAGAGTGCACATTGCCCAGTGAAGCACTGCCACGCTTGCCAAGATCTGAACAATCACATGAACAGCTGTGCCTGATTTGTCTTGATCCTTGCCTCGCAGGGACAATGGTGGCGATTGCCACCTTTGGGAATGGGCTTCGTGCTCATTGTCCACCAAAGTCTACATGCAGAACAACGTGCGCTCCTGTTGGTGAACCCATACGGCCCATACATATTCCTCATGCACCTTCAGGGAAATGGCTAACATCGAACAAGCCAGATTGATGAAAACCGCCAGTCAGGTTCTATGTGGACAAAGGGGCATTTCCCCCCCTGTCGTTTCAAACCACTGGATCCTATTTGAAACCCATTTCACCCACATGTTCACTATTTCGTCCAATGCACTGGAAATCATTTGGCTCGAACCATGGGACTCTTTCCTGAAATCTCCGTCCTAGCCAGCCCGTCCGGCTGTCCGGCTGTCCGGCGGTCCGGACCCTCGCCTTCACCTCCTCGAGCAGCGGCACCTTCTGTGCCACGTGCGCCATGGCCTCCTGGAAGCTGCGGCAATCCATGGGAGCCGCCAGCTCCTCGTCCACGCGGCACGAGCGCCGTGCGCCGTCTCAAAGAATATGGAGCTTTAACGGTCAGGGGGCCGTCTCTTTTTGCGGGTGTCTACCCATTTGGGGCACGTTTGAAGGGAAGCCACAAGGAAACAATCTGTTGTCGCAAAAGGGTATGGGTATGACTGTGCATCATGCTTTCCGTGACACCAATAGTTTTCCCATGACCATTTTCTCACTCCAAAGGGAATTCCCTTGGTGTCACAGAAAGTTGATGTGAGTGTGTGTGTGTGTGTGTGCGTGTGTGTTGCATTTCCGGCGTTCCAATTGTTATTGCTGTGCTGTCATGCTTTTCCAGTTCGTGAGGGACTGGGACATGTGCACGAGAGGAACTAGCCTGCTTTGTTGCAGTCTCTTCGTGTCGGGCATGCATCACGTGTCTTTTTCCTGAGGGAGAACAACGCCGCAGCCTATTTCCCACAACCGTGGACACCCAGCAAATGGGTTTCCCTTACAAACAACAAACCAAAAAGGCAACTTCAATTCTATGAACGAAAGCTTCGGTGGACAAGAGGTCCCAACTACCCAAACGATTGGAAGCACTCCACCATGTTTGAGGGTGTTCCCCCCTTAGAACCATCACAGGGTAGTGGAGCAGGGCAGTTGCACCGATTCGGCCTTTGGCGATCGGCAGAGCACGTTCAGAGAGCTGCAGGTTGGTCTGCGCTAACGGGTGACCCAACGAGTGTGGCAGGTTTCCAGTTTCCAGTGGCAAAAATTGCCAAACAGGAAACCTCTGCAACTTGCCTGCAGCTCCGGCTGGGGCGGCAGCGGCGTCAGCGACACCACGAAGGCCACCCGCCGCGAAGTCGCCGCGGCTGGCTCTGCGTCGATGGGGGGCTCCGAAGGCGCCGCGAGCAGCGCTGTGCCGATGGTGCCGGCGAAGCCGAAGGAGTTACCTGGCAACGACGCAACGACCAAACACCCCCGAACTGCGAACCGTTCTGGGCCCCAATGATTGGCCAAGGTGGTTTAGTGGACGTCATACCAGCTGAGTCCCAGCAACAGCGCGTCCCAAACGAAAACAACATCTCACAAGCTGATGTTCCAACAGTCACAAATTCAGGATTGCCCCAGCTTGACCTGGATTTGCGCTCTAAAAACCCATCCATCAAAGAGGGGCTTCTCGTTTCAGGGAGGATTAACAAGTCCAGGTCCAAGCTGCATCCGGCCACTAGCTTCTCGTTCAGCGCCACAGATTCGATAGGGAAGTCCAAGGCCGGACTGCTGCCACCTGGAAACCCGGTGCTGTGACTGGTCGACATGGCTAGACCATGGTTGAAAAGAAGAAAAGGCTACGGGCCTTTGTGCCCTCAAGCAAAAGGCCCCCAACCCTATTGCCGCGCTAGCGGCCACTACCGTCGCAGATGTACGGGTTAAACTCCTTCAGCTCGGCGTTGGCAAAGACCCGTCCCCGGCGAAGCACGCACAGCACCTAGGCCGATGGCCGATACAGGACATGGCAGCGAGCGCTCGCACGCGCGAGCCCAGGAACTGGAGCCATTGTCTCTTGAGCGTCCTGAAGGCAAAGGCGCTGTCATAGTTGGGACCAACAGGGCCGGCTGGGTAACGGGGGGCCCAGAAGGGAAGGATGCTAGTGTCTTATGCCTTCTACATGGATCCTGGTTGGGCCAAGTGCCATCAACATGCAAACCTCTAGTAGCTTGTGGCAACTCTTGCAAGCTTCGATAAGTCCAAAGGAAATCTCGCATATTGGATGTCCCTCAGCCTCGAACGTGATGCTGAGCGTTGCCAACAAACAACAAGTGAGTCACCACGCCCAATCAATTGACACCCAGCAAGATATGGGTGTTCGTGTTTGAGGGTGCCCTGTTTGGGGCAATTAACGATCAAGTACCGACTTGTTCTGACACGAGGCGCCAAGCACCAAACGACCGTTGAGGGAACAGATTGGATGCTGAGGGGGAACTTATTAAATCCGCCAAGTCTGTGTGGCTGATCCAGCAGGTGCTGCGCCAACAAACGCAAATGAGGTTGGTGAAACTGTACTATTTTGGGGGGTTAAGCATGTTGTTACACAAGCTGGCTGAATCGCACAATTTGGAGATAATTTTGAAGCAGGTGTCTTGCTGAAGGCCACAAATGCCATGTCTGTGTGTCACTCGCTTGTGGAACGAAAGCACTTTCCCTAATGCGCCCAAGCACGCTGAAGATCCCGGCCATGCCGGCGGACGCCTCCAGGTGGCCCACGTTGGCCTGGAAATCGTAAACGGACAGGTTATGCTTAGCCTCCAAAGAAATGTTGCTTTCCTCTTGTCAGAAACTGCAGGGTCGGAGTTGAAGCTGCAGGGTGAAGACAGTCTGAAAGCTTTAGGCAAACTGTTCCAGTGAATCTTGAATCCAGTCGGTTCGGATCTACCTCTGTCCTATTTCTAAGCTGAGGTTTGTTCATTAAACAACAGCTATGTTGGAGCCATTGGCCCAACAGTGAAAGCATAAAGTTCTGGAGCAAAAAAAAAAGTAACAAAGTAAAACATGTCAGTCCATGGTCAAAGCGTTTTACTTCAGGACCATGGGCTGACTTGCTTTGCTTCTTTACTTTTTTACTGTTCTGATTTCACATATATATATATATACATATATATATATATATATTAATTTGGTTTATTAGCTCCAGATTGGTGCTTTTGTTTTTGCTGTTGGGTCATTGGCGCCAGAACTTTACGCTTTTACTTTTGGGCTATTGGTTCCGTAGTTTTACTTCTTTGTGTCTTCAGGTTTGGGCCGTTGGCTCCAAACAAAGCTGCTGTTTTGTACTAAACCTCAGCTTAGAATGGATAGGTTTAGGGCGTAGGGTTTGGGGTTTGTTGACTCACGTTTATAGGGATCGAACTTGTCTTGGAATAGCTTGCTCAATGAATTTCATTGGAAACATGTCTTCTTGTCGAAATAAACTCACTGTTGTTTTGCTTGTTTACTGTTTCTTTGCTTGAATTCAAGGTATTCGATGAGTAATTAAACATTCACATAGAATGCTTGTCTCAACATAGACTTGAAAGATGATTTTAAAGGAGGATCTGTTTCTAGGATTGTGTTTGTTCAAATTCTCTAATTGGAATTGAATTGGAATTGTATAAGGAGCAGGGTTGATTGTTTGGCATATGTTCAACATAATTCAATAAGGACATACCTCCAATAGTATTTCTAGTTTTAAACATAATTTACACAGTTTGTTCAAGACTGTTTCTAATGATTGGAATTATTGGTTCAAACTAGATGCCCAAAAGAATGTCTTTTCACATGATTTGCTCAATTTTATACTCATAATTTATATAAACATAGTTCAAAGTGAACAACACCGAATATAATTTCTAGACTTAAAGATGATTTGAATAGGATCTCCATGTTGAATAACATGGTTGAAACTTCAAAAAATAGACAACGCCATTTCCCGGGATAATGTTTCTCCACTTTATATTTAGAACTAACTGGAATCTAACAAGATAATACTTCTAGTAGAATTTTTATTTCTAAAGATAATTTAAATACGACTTCCTTTTCAAACAAAAACACATAGTTGGATTTGCTATTTCAAATTCGACTTGGAAGAAGACTTCCTTGCTTCGAGTAAGCTGATGCTGGTCAAGTCGGATGAGGCATTCCAATCAAAAGAACTGCGTTCCATCTCCAAACTAGCCTTCAAACAACAAAAATGTAGATCCATCAGGGGGATTGCATATATATATATATATATATATATATTATATATACATACTTCTACCAAGGAACAGCAAATAGCAATCCCCCCTTCCCCCTTCCCCCTTCCCCTTCCCCCCTTCCCGGTCGCCCTTCCCCCTTTCCCCTTCTCCCCCCTGTCCCTTCTATTCCACCCATTTCCAGTGTGTGCGTTTTGAAGGGGCACTTTTCTTTGGTTGCGTTCAATTAGAATCAAAAAGGAAACTTGGGGCTCACGCAATGTCGACCCCGGATGAATCAACAAGCTGCATAAGGGATTAATCAACCAGCGGGATAAAGGTGATCCTCAAAATGGTGGACTCCCTTTTGGTTGGTATTTAAAGGGAAATTGAAAAGCAACAAAAAGCACACGTGAGTTTCAAACATCGCCCGTTTGTTGTTGTTGGGCCAGGCGGTGGTATTGAGTAACGGTTAGTTGCTCGGACAGCGTAAGTTCAAATCCCCCCAGGTACCACCGGGACCGCACTAAGCCGTCCCGTGGAAACCTCAAAACTGTGCGACTGTTGTTGTTGGGCCCATTCCTGAGCACCCCGCTACGAAAAAAGCAAGCCTGCGAACACACACACACACACACACACACACACACACACACACACACACGCACGCACGCACGCACGCACGCACGCACGCACGCAGGCACGCACGCACGCACGCACGCATGCAGGCACGCACGCACGCACGCATGCACGCACGCACCAAAAATATACGAGGGGAAAAATGAGAAGAGGGGAAAATCGAAAACAACACCCAAATAGACGGCCCCTAGACCCGCGAAGCCGCCCGCTTGCGCCTTCACGGAGCCCACGCGCAGCGGGCTGGCCCCGGCCAGCGCCCGCCGAGCGAAGACGTCCTGCAGCGCCTGCGCCTCCGTGGCGTCTCCGATGACGGTGCCCGTGCCGTGCGCCTCCACCTCCGGCTTTCGGTTTTGTTTCTTAGCCTAGGTACCAAAAGCCGTTTGAAACGGTTGCTTCCAAGAAAACAAAGGACGAGACAAAGTGGTCGAGTGTACGCACCCATAGCAGTTTGGGGGTTGCTTGCTGTCCACCGATATCTCAACAAAAGACTTGCATAGAAAGCCACTTGCAACCAAACGACCTAGGGCCCGGCTCCCATGCAGCAAAGGTGCGTAATCAACTTCTCCAACGGCAATGCCAGCAGCTTGCATGCATTCATGCATGAGCTCGGCTTCAGCCTTGCGATCAGGAAACCTGGGCCGGGAGGCGGAAGAGCACTCGCTAGAGGTCAGCATGCAACTTTGACAGTGGCGCCAAAAAAGCCGTAGAATGGCGTCCACACCAAAGAACAGGGTCTCCTCAGTGTGACCCGGGAAGACTTGTGACACGGGAAGACTTGTGCCTTTGAACATCTGTTCAAACCAGGAGCGTCAGATGGGAAGTCCGGCCGTTGTGCTTGACCAAGCTGTAGCGGAGCTGACCTGTCTCAACTGGCTGAAAGACGGACATGAACCAAGTGAGTCTTGCGTGCGGAGGTGCGCACGGGCGAGAAAATGGAAACCGCACCCAAAAGCAATTTTGAGAACCTCTCAGAATGTTCATTTTGAGGAACCCAGTCTTGAAAATGTACATTGCCAGAGCAGCCATAGGATGACTTGTCGACGGAGTCCAGGGCCTGAGGATACAGAGATGCGAAGTGCTTGGCTGGGCATGGCTTGGCTTGGAAAACAGATCGTGTTGAAACGCTTCGCCTGCGCCAGAGCGCCTGCCCCTCCTGAACGGAAGAAATGCCGCCTTTGCTGAACTGGCTCACGGGAGTTCAAAGCTTGGGGTCGGAGGCAGCCGTTCGGATATTTTTGCCTGCAAATCCATCAACTCGGAGCTGGCTCGGTCCAGGGCCCATGAGAGTGACAACTTGGGGGTTGTGCCAAGGGCAGAAGCGAGCCGGCAGTCATGGCCCATCCCAGTAATCGCTTCCAAAAGTTTGTCAGCCGTTGCAAGTCTGAGTTCACCAACAACTTACGGGAAAGGTTGTCAACAGGGGTAGCCCTCCCTTGGATACACTCAGGCCATGAATGGCAGAAAGTGGACGGTCATTAAATCAGTGCAGGGGAAAAGAGATAACTTATAGTGCAGGTTCTTGAGCATCCTGCGCTGGCTTAGCATCAAACCCGCACTGCTCAGTTGTCCTGTGTCAAGTTTTGATTGACAGCATTGTCATTGTCGTAAAGGGAAACAGCAAAGGACATTGTTAGCAAGGTCCTCAAATTTGGCACACGCCCACATGCTCCATGTTTAGATTTGTTGTCTCGTAGCCTTACCAAGCACAGCCCAAGTTGCAGCCTCCTACTCTCAACAACCGTTTGGGGTCAATCTTGCAGCCCCCTTCTTCTTGGGCCTTAGGTTTTTCTAGGCCCCTATTTCTGTACTTTTTTGAGGGTACCCGTTTCAAGGCTGGCAAGAAAGGAAACTAACAAAACACACTTTCTGCTCTTCTTCTTTTCTTTGTTTGGGGAGGGGGGAGGCCCCTGCTTTGACAACGACACCTGTTCGCAAGCCAAGGCGCCAGCAGCAAGGCGGCGCTGCCCTCGCCCCGCACGAAGCCATCCGCCGCGGCGTCCCAGGTGTGGCAGCGCCCCGTCTTCGAGAGCAGCCCGCTGGGCGCCTGCCAGGTGTAGGGCATTTGGGTCTGGGTGTGTGTGTGTGTGTGTCCCAAAACAATGGGCTTCCTCCTGGCAGGAATTGCTATTGTTTGCGGGTAAGTAAAGGGGACTGAGCCATATAAATTGGGGAATTGGGTCATCGACTTGGTCACTCAACAGAAGAATAAAAAACTGTAAGGGCGTTTCACCCGCAAAAAGGGGAGGGGGGACCAAGTAAACGAAAGGAACCACAGCGGGGTTGAGGTTGTTTTTTCCTTATGAGACGAAGTTTGGCCCAAGGAGCCATGGACACGGAGACGTTCATGCTGCTGATGTGATTGACCGCCGTGGCAATGGCCAGCTTGCTGTTGCTGCTGCGCAGCATACGGGACGACCTGCAAGTTTCAGCCCAAGGATACAGGGTTCGTTAAAGTGACACTCCCCAATCTTACTCTCTTCATGGTAAGCCAAGGCAACTCTTGAAATTTTGAGAACTCTGAAAACACCCACTCTAAGAGACACAAAGGGAAGAAGCTCTTGGAGCGGCTGGCACGCAAACCCGAAATCTCGGCTGAGTGTGCATGAAGACCTCGAACTGGCGGGACACTCTACATCACACACACAAAACAAACAACATGTCTCCAATGTCATCCGCTTTCAGCATGAAACCTTCCACATAGATTGGTGCAAAAACGGCTGCCCCTGTCAAAAGCAACGACAGACAGGCGCTATGCTGAACTCTGCGTATCGGCGGCAGGTGATTGCTTCGGATAAGGATCCTCCCTGAGAAGCCGTTGTCGTCCAAGCATTGTGTTCCACCCAGGGCTCGTACCAGTGAACGGAAGCTTGCTTTTGGTCATCTGGCAACTGGGGTGTCAACGCTGCAAGGCTTCAAAGTGCGCAGATTCCCGAAAGGTGCTTGCAGGGAGTCCAATCATCAATTCTCTGGATGCTGCAAGCCGATTGATTGGCTGGTACTTAGATGCGTTTCAACAACTTACAGGAGCCTAAAGGAACCTGACCTCCCGACTTGAAAGCTAAGCCAGACTTCCTTGATTCCAGGGGTTGCTGGGTTCCGCCTGGAAAGTGGGTTCCCACAACTGCCACTGTTCCGGCAATATTAAAAGAACATCCAAATATCCAAATGCCACAACTTCCCCGTCAACACCGGGCGGCTCATGCAGCGCCACCATGGAGGACCCGCAGGCGGCGTCCACACAGAAGCTGGGGCCCCGCAGGTCCATGAGCTGGCTGACGCGCCTCGGTTGGGATGCAAACCCTGGATAAACATGGATCAACCGCCCAAATGGTGCAGGAGTTTGTCCAGAATACCATCTCCCCTTTTTCTTGCCTCGTGGCCCGGCGATGGCCGAGAGGGCCTTGTACGCCCGGATGTGCGGCGGCACGTGGTTCGGTGGACTGCTGTAAAAGCTGATCTCCGCGTCCGCGTGGCTCACTGCCACCACCACGGGCACGTCCTGCGTCGCCGACGGGACCCCCAGACCATTACCCCGCAATTGGCTTAAGATATGCAGCCACTGCGGTGGAAAGCATCTTGAAGACAGTAACTTCTGTTTGGCTGGCTTGGGTCTCTGTGTCCATTCGAACAGATTCAGCCCAAGAGGTGATGTTTAAACCACCCCACAAAAGGAATCATGAAGACCACTATGTTTCTCAGCTCACATGCACAACTCAAACAGGACTGAAAACCGGGCAAAAAGGTGACCTCAACAACAGAAGTATGGACAAATCCTTGACAGATTTCAACTCACTTTGCAAAAAAGCCCACCAAACAAAGCTTCAATTTGTTGTCGCCAGCCGGCTCCTGCAAGAACAAAAACTAGGCAAAGCAGTGCCAAACAAGTCTGAGCTGCGGTTTCCAGTCCGGTGGCTCAAACAAGTACAAGCATGGGACAAGACTTGCGCCAGGAAACCTGGGCCCCTGTCTTCGTGCTTCTCTGCGCATGCTTTTGGAGCTATATCCGGCCATCCCACCTTATCCTCGTTCCCGCGGGCCTTTCTGGACACCTGCGTCTTGCTGTTGAGCACGGCTTCGTAGACGCCTGCGAGGCATTGATGAGAGACTCGCAGCCTCTCAGCGCCTCTTGCGCCATTCCCATTCTGCTGGTCAGGCCACAACAGTGATCCCCAATCTCAGTTCCTCCCTGCCTCTTGAGTCATGGAGAGAATACGGCTGCCTACCAAGGACGTAATGTGCGAGTCCCGAACAAAGCTCGTCAAAGCTCTGTCCCATTCAGTAAACGAAAAACCTGCCACCTTTGCCACCGGCCAAGGCTGAGCTGTGCCTCGACGAAGCAAACCCAAAGCAAAAAAGTCATTGCCTGCGGCTGCCTGCGGCTGCCTGCGCATGTGAAACACAACTTCCTTTCTGTCAGATAGGGCCGGGAGCTATTCGGGGTGGCCACTGCCCTTTCTGCCAGGCCTTCCAGCACTGCAAGCTGCTGGGTATCCATGTAGCTGGCCTCCAGCGAAGAGATCCCAAAGAGAGTCCGGTCGAAGAGCTCCTTGCCCTCGATCAGACCAACGTGGGCAATCTCTGGATACCTCAAGGAATCAAGGAAACGATGGGGAGAGAGAGAGAGAGAGGGAGAGCAAAAGTACCTGATCTGGCATGACCCGGTGAGTCAGGACAGGGAAATATGGTGAGCCCGCTGGCTTCAAACTTCCAAAAACTCCCTTGGCCACTCATACTCTTGCCGCTGAAAGTGCCTTTCGTTGTGCCAGTCTTTGCGTTCGACAATGCCGCAGCGCTGGTCCAGCAACAGCTGCACGAAGGCGTCCAGGTTGTTGCTGTGCCCCGGAAAGCGGCAGGACACACCTCGTGTGTCGATTCGAATGAACGGGTTCGAGCCTCCGACAAAATCATTGGAAACAAGCGGCCTTAGTCTTAACCATTGAGATCTCTCTCATGATTGCTAAGGGAGAATTAATAAGGCGTCCGGCGCTTCAAAAAACAACCAAAACCAACTGCTCAGCGGAGCAAAGCAAAGCAAAGCCGAGGCTCCCATGATCTGAACCACCTCTTCCTCCTCTGGGGTGATCTTCAGCACAGCTCCTGAGGTAGCAATCTGAAAAATGTTATTTCTCGAAACATCGAAAGGAAACCAACCACCTGGATGATGTTCCTAATGTTGAGACATACTCAAATGAGCGAGAGACGGGGGTTGAAGTGAAACAGTCATGGTGTTTTTCCTCGGGCGTTGCATTTTGTTTGTTCCTACGTTTGGCACATTTCGTAGGCTTGCCAGTCTCCAGTGTTGAGGCCCTGGGCCTCAGCGTGCTTGGGCTGAGCAAGCCCAGATCAGCTAAAAAGAAATCAATCTTGTTGTTTAGAGGCGTGCCGCTATGTATGGCCAGGACTGTGCCCTGCTGACCTTCACTCAGATCCACCCCCGTGGAATGCTTTGTGTCTCCTGCCGTTCTGCTCCGCGCCACCCGCCGTGCGGGCCCCAGTAGCGAAAAGGATGCGCCCTTTCCCAGGAACCCGTCGACTAGCTCCTGGAGCAAGCTGAAACCCTGACCACACAGTGGGTGTGGCTCGTTTTGAAAATGGTGAATGTTTTTTTAGGGGTCGATCATGAGTGGGTGGTTCTCTTTTTAATGGTACTCTTGTTGGCTTGCCTAACAAAAAACAGAATGAAACTGCCCATTTTGGGGTCCCCCATGTTGAGATGTTGGAAGGGAAGCCAAAAGGAAGGCACACACTTTGTTCCTCCCGCTTGAGACAAACCCACGTCACCCCCCATGTGGATAAGTATCTGGGGACTCTGTGGTAGACATCAGAACTACACGGGGGCTGCATGTCCAGTAACAAGTCAGTATCCATTCCTGATGCAGCGCACCCCAAACTGTCCAGGGCAATTCTCTTTTGGCTCACACCCCTGAATTCCCTCTTGACAAATGATTCAACTCAGAAAACCCTGTTAACTCTTGCCCGGCGACCACAAACACTATATACGTCTAAATCTCCCATATGGTCAAGCAAACACCACCCACACTTGGCACATTCACGCGGGGGGTCCTCGTCCTGTCTTGTTTCCTGTTTGCAAACCCTGACCCCTAACCCTCCCACCCCTCCTGGAGCGAGGCGGCTTGCAGAACTTGGCTCACCTGCAGCCTGGTGTCCAAAGCCTCAGTGTAGACGTTCATCATGTTGGTGAACGCCATGACCTGAGGTCAGAGGCTCCATGGCAACGCGGGTAAAACGGCATGCCAGAGTTGCAGACCAAGCATAACTGTTCGACCTCGACAACGATTGGTTGACTTGCCGGGCTGCCAGTGGACCGCCCCGAATTAGATGATCAAAGACACATGCGTCAAACAATGGCAGGGAGAATCGATATGCACATACATACAAAATTCAGCCAGAAGGGCAACCTTGCACTATCTCTCAACTTGCTGCCCCCACCTACAGTACTTCACCCTCATTCACGGCCTGTTCAGTCAGACATGCCCGCACATCACCACCCACCTCCACGGTTCCCGACACCTCCCCTGTAAATATCACCCCCACCCACGGCATATGCAACCCATGCAGCCGAACACCAACTCTCAAGACAAGAGGAGGTCAAAAAGAAAATATGTCGAAAGCGGCTTCTATGGGGAATTGCGACAATACAGGTGGGAAAATAAACTGCGTGGCAAGCTTCGCAATCGTCCGGAGCCCTCCCTGTCCCCTTCGATCCTGGAGTGACGTGAGGGCCAGCTCCTGCAGCCGTTCCTCCGGGGAGATGATCGCTCCGCAAAGGCCCTGCAGCAGCCGGGCCGCCAGCTGCAGCCACCAGGTCTTCGGCCTGACGTGTTTGGCGCGCCGCCCAAACCGCGTGCATTTGGCACGGAGCGAGTGGGGGAATTCAGGAACGGGAAAAGCGGCTCCGGGAAGTCCAGAACTTTACGCTGTGTAAAAGGAGTGGCTTGCGGAGGAAATGTACGTAGCTCAAAGACTGTCCAAACGAAACCCGCGTGATGTTTTGTGACCATGGCACTTGATCCGAATGCAATGAACGCAAAGCACTGAGGGCGTCTCTTGTTCTCGTCGCACTCGCTGCCAAAAAGGGCGTAGTCCAAGACGTGAAAGCATGTCACGTGCTCGGGCTCCTGCGGTTGAAGTTTCTCTTGTCAACCCGACTTGTTCACATCAACTACAGTACCTGTTCTTTTCCTTTCAGGTGCACGTGCTTTGCAAAGTCAAGCACGATGCCACCTCCCTGCATCAAGCGGAGTGGAGTCTATTCTAAGGACGGGCAGTTATATCTGAGCAGATAATCCAGTGCAGGGAACTACTCTCCAACAAGGGCGTGCAGTCCTGGGCTGTGAGATGCTATATACCCGCCTCTCATCCCGGCTCATGAAAATGGGGGAGGGCCTGGGGACAGCCTGGCGAATGTACCAACAGTCTGCAGGATCTCGGATGTGGTGAGGAGAAGGATCATTGTTTGTGTCCTTGTCCATTCTACAGAAAAAATCACACACCGCAAAAGGCATGCAGCCTGCCCCCGTATACGATTGAAGGCTGGTGGGGAATTTGGGCTGGTTTGCGCGGCTGTACTGAAAGTGTCCACGGTTTGGAGGGTTGCCAAAGTCTCAAGGATTTGAAGGGAGATGCACGGCTCGACAACTGTAAGCACATAGCAAGCTGCTCAAAATGAGGCTGTAAAAACAAATACAAATCCTCGTCCGTTATGTCAAATCCACTCCACCAGACCCAAGTATTGCGTTGACCCGAAACAGTCTTTGAATACATACCTGATGCTAAAGCTGACAATGCATGCATACACAAGGCAGCAGACTAAATTTGGCAAGTCGGGCAAGCATGTCTTCCATGTTGATACGGGGCTTGAAGACGATATCGACGATATCGACGATACCTGATTGCCGTAGTAAGGTGCGTGGGAAAATGTCTGAAAAGACAGACAAGTGACGAGTCGGCAGAAACAATAAGATATCGTATTGCTCTCGCCACTCGCTCCTGAGACAAGGCGGCAGCTTGCTTGCGATCAATCTTGCTGCTGGACTTTGTGAGGAAGCTGGACCTCGCCGCACTGATCTCGCACCGCTGAGGGGGGAGCTCCGAAGATTTCCCCTTCAACCATATAGCCCATGAAGAGCAACGGAGAAATACAATTCGGGGAGAGCCCACGGGTGAGAGCCCTCTGGACTTGCCATTTTTGACTCTGGGATCCGGGAAAGAATTGCTGGCAGCAAAGGTGAAAAGATAGCAATCCGACTGAACCCCTTCACATGTTCATCATCTCAGTAAACAAGGACTATGAGGCCTGCGAAGCGCACCAAAGGCAAAACAGCGCGTGGTTTTGGCCCTGAAAGGCATCGGATGCACTCGCCCATCTGGATGGGGCCACAGCAAAGGAGTGTTTCCTCTGCCTATATACTACCATAGAATCTGCCATAGAAGATGTGCACGTGGTATGATCCGTAGCCCACGTTTTCGTCACGCACCTGTTGTGCTGCAATGCATCGATTGGAACTACAACTGCTTGACGCAACACGCCTTATGGTTCAATTCCCCCTGTGTCGGTGCATCAGAAAACAAGAGGCAGGCTGCCTCTCCACATACCAGTTCTCTGCATGCGGCCCCGGCAACTTGAGAAAATCCAAGTCAAACTTGGAGTCCGGGCTATCCACCGCGATCAAAATGTGCTTCTCCTTTTGGCAACCCCCAAAAAGGGTACCGAGCCCAACAAAAGCACATGTGCTGCACCGACGATCCCAGTTAGCCGAACCTGCCAGTCTCCCTGACTCGCGCCCAGTGGCCCCGGGGCCACCAAATAGGCGTTCTTGGGCAGCGGGAAGGAGACCCCAAAGCGGCACAGCTCCGCCAGCTGCCGGCAAAGGCTTGCCATGTCCACCTCCACCTCACCTGCGCGCATTTCGGGTCATGGAGGCTCTGGATGTGTTGAAAGGGAAACCACAAAAAAAACAACCCGTTTCCGGAAAGTTCCCCGTTTTGAGAAAGGCCCTAAGGGATCTTTGGTTAGAGTCTGAATGAGGTGAATCCCAACATGTTCGACGGCAAGTGTTGTCAACAGCCTGTGGCTGCTCCTTGGAGTTTGGCAGTTTTTGGCAAAGAAGGATCTGGGGAGAGTTCGAAGTTTCCACTTTGACTTGGCAAGGTGGTGGCGACCAAACAGCTCGCAGTAGACAGCCGGAGACCATAGCCTACGAAAGCGAAGGAAAGAGGCCTCAGCGAAGGAAGTTGTGTGTTCATCTCAAAGCAGGCCCCTTCGAAGTGATACAATTTCAAAGTTGCTGGTATGGACAGCAAGGGAGTGCCCCCAGCTGTTGACTTTTCATCTGCAATTCCAGCGTCGTGCCACTCGCCCTTCAACTCAACTAGTCTAAACCAGCTCTCTTTGCATTTTGTTCTTCTCAGTTGGCCTCAGTCGAGCTCTTTTCTCTATTTCTTCCGTGGCGGCCTTTCCGGCTCTGGACCATCAAGGCCAAAGACTCCTCCTTTTGCACCAGCGCGAAACGAAGGGAGGGGTACTTCTTCTCCAGCTCCTGCTCTAAACGCTCCGGGAAGACCTTGTACCCATTGATCCTCAGACAACAGAGAAAAACCGGGCATCCCATGAAAAACCCTCAAGGCAAAAGGAAATTGCTCATCGCCAGCCTTTTGCGGCCTCATTTTTTGCAGCAGCTGTTGCTGGATTGTCCTTGCGGCCCTTAATCGCCGGCCTTTCACGATGCGACCGTGTCTTTTCGTGGTAGACCGTGAAAGAACACCATTATAAGGTCGCTTTAGACTTAGAACTTAAAAACACTTCCTCATCCAATCCCGGAGGAAAAAGCGCTTTGGCGAGGCGCTTCATCATGTTGTTCGCGCGGCCCACAAGGAAGACGTAGCCATCCTGGTCTTGCCACCCGATGTCGCCGGTGCGGTACCAGCGCGTGCCCTGCACGTCCGTGAAGAAGGCTAAATGGTTCACCTCCTCCATACCAGGACCCCAGTACGCCTCGAAGACGGAGGACCTGCGAAAGCTGCCAAATGCAGCTGGTCAAAGGCAAGTTGTCTTTGGAGGTTTAGTGGCAGGCCTGTCGGTTTAACAATTCAACTACCTCCTGAGTCCCTTTGCATGTGCATGTGCATGTCTGTGCATGTGCATCTGCATGTTCATCTGCATGTGCATGTGCGTGTGGCGGTGGTTGTGTGGGGGTGGGTATAGGGGTGTGATGGCGTGGGGGGTGTGGAGGTGTGGGGGTTGTGTGGGCAGGGATGGGTAAGGGGTGCGCACGCATCAGCGTTTTGCTTGTTGCTAGAAGTAGTTTTACTTTTGTTGGCCATTGCAAGTTCTTTCAGGCAACCTCTCTGTCAGAAACAACCCATGTCCTTCCAACCAACTTAGGGACTTAGGGCTGTTTTCCCAGTGCCTGCCCGGAGTTCTCAGGCCCCGGCCCCGAGATGCAGATCTCCTGGGAGCCCAACGCATCCGATGTCCGTTTTGGGCTTTGGATGGCCGATGGCCTTCAAGGTATCCACCCGACTAATCCAGCTCCACTAATGGAGGTTCTTGTATGCCCCCGAAATGGTCTCCTTTTGGCCTCCAAGGCTATGGTTCAAGCTAAATTGTATCTTGAGCCCTGCCACATTTCTCCCAGTGAACCGCTTCTCAGTTTGGCTGAGCGTCGCCGTTCTCTTGCGGGGCCACAGCACTGAGGTTGTCGAACAGGCCGAGGCGGATGTTCTTGGCAGGGGTGCCCACCTTGCAGAGAGACAACCGCGCCACCAGTCAAGGGCTTGACTTTTTGCAGCGTGCAACTGGTATCCGTCAGAAGGTCGAATTACTCTGCAAGGCCCCCCAACCTGCATGCAACAAATCGTAAAGTTTGAGCCGAGCGCATGTTTGACAAGACACAAGCTGTCACACTGGCTCCCTTGGACTCCGCCCATCTTGGTCGCCCCAGCCCAACACGCTCCAAGCCGCCGAGTTCGGCTTGGGCGCGTCCAGGGGGTTGGCACACACCAGCTGGGTGGCCTATGACCGGAGGAACCAAAGGATTGGTCAATGCCTGTTCGTTCAAAAGGCGCAGCTCTCGAAAATGAGCTTGTCCAAAAAGTGAGCAACCAATTTGTGCATGGCAGTTTGAACAGAAATCAACAGTACACCTTTGAGACATACCCAAATACATGTCCATTTCCCACAGGTCAACTTGGCCAAGAGCAGCCAGAAGTGTGTTACTTCCCCTGTAATTGCCCGAGCGGATTAGTGTAGCACCTTAATCGCCTTAATCCAAATGCGAGAGAGCCCGCGCAAACGTTTGCCTGTGGCCCTCTTAGCAAATTCCCACGATTTAAGATGGAAGTGCTCGCCAAAGCATGCAAGCCATTTGCTGATTGAGAGCACTGCAACAAATCACCAGCTGAGTCCTTGATCAAAGCCCAGAAGCTGCTTCATATGCCCAATTTTATGTTCTAGCCTTTCCCACAAAAATCAGAATTATAAATACATGAAATCCCCTCGTCCCCAATTCCATGTTTAGGGCGGTAGGAATCCTTCAAAGGAGACCCACCATGTCAGAGATGAAGCATCTCACCCAAAAAGGTCAAAGACAATGTACGATGAGTGTTTTTTGTACAGTACGCTTCTTCAAAAACAGCACGGCGCTCAAGGCAGCACATGGGTGTCTCTTGTTTGATGGTACCCAATTCTGGGGCTGGCTTAAAGGAAAACCAATCCACCTTCTGCCTGGCCCGCTGCCTCCGTCATGCCATAGGCCACCACAACCTTTGTGTCGAAGAGCCGCTGCAGGGCGTCCACAAAGGCCTCGACCCGCGCCAAACTCAACCTTTTGCGATATTCTGTGAAATCCTAGCGGCATGTGACACAGGTGATCGTTATGCTCTGGGCTTATCATGGGTATCTGATGGGTGTGAAATACCAGGATTGTCTCACGGTTTGTGGGTCTGCTTGCTGACCAAAGGACATCTCCGCCAAAGTGACATGAACCAAATTCATGACACTCCTTCGCACTCAATGGGAATCGTGCCTGTTGGATGAATGAACATGGCAACGAGTAAACGATCTAGGCCCAGGAGGGTGCCGTTTGAAAGTACATCTTCGGGTTTGCTTCCAATTCTAAAAGAAAACCCATTGAGAGGGTTGCTAGTTACAAACCCAGGTGCCGATCAAGTACGTTCCGCAACCCTCCATTTATCGCTATGAGAGTTCTGGACCCCGCCCAATTGCAAGAGTCACGTCCACTTGAAAGATCTCCACAGCGCTCTCCATCCGTGGTATCTTTGTGCCGAAATCCAGCCCTTTCGAAGGCTTCAGCGTGACCAGCCAGATCCCCCCCCCCTCCGGGCCCCCACCTGCGGCAGGCACCCGCTGCCGTTGCGAATGAAGCGCACAGTGTGCTCGCACCGGCGCCGGGACTGGGGATCACACACCCAGTCTTTTCTCAAAATCGTGTCCGCTAGATTGCGTTTCCTTTTGACATCCCTCAAAAAGAGAACTATCAATATGGTCCACCAATGTCCACCATTCTGAGCAACTCGTCAAGCTGTGGCGCCCTTGGTTCGCCCGTGGAAGGTACGCCCAAAACACAGAGGATCGACAAAAACGCATAAGGTTTGAGTCCCACACAAGCCGGTGCAAGGTTCTAATAGACCTCAAGTGGCCACCGCTTCCCCCGTTTCGAGCAACCAGCCCGGAAGGGGTCCCAGATTGGACACATGCCAAGGTCTTGCGATGGGGCAACCGATTGAGATAGCCTTTCGGGTCCTTCCGGGTTGTGTAGCACCGTGACTGATGCGTCCACTAGACTTGGGATCGGCCTGCGTGACCATTCCCGAACAAGCTATCACCTGATTCGGAGCAAGTTCCGCTTACGGAGCCTGGCTGGGACTAGCCAACGTTGGCCACGAGTTACAACATGTGCAGGGTTCAATAAATCTTGGGAGGAAAACTTGAGAGGACATTGCGCACGTGTTGGTTGTCTAACGCCTGTTCCTGGCTCCTGTCCACAAAGCACACATGCAGGCGAGGAGCACGGCCATTCTGGCTCTCGATAATCTGCTTGTGCATCTCCGGCACCGCCGTATACCAGGTGACGCCATACTTAGCAATTACCTGCCCAGGGTCTTTTTGGAGGGGACCCATAGAACCCAATCCAGACCTCCCAGTGCTTGGCGGCGTTGAACTTCGAATACACTACGGTTCCGCCAGAAACCAAAGTTGACAGCAGAGGCGTCACCAATCCGCCCACGGTGACCATGGGTTGGGATATGTACGTCCTCAGAGTTTGGCACAGCGCATTCGAGGCATTCGAGATTCGAGATGGTGCGGTCTGTCATTGCATTCGAGTTTTCGACAAGTGCTCTGCCTAGGACCCTGACACATCCTGCTCCGTCAGGCCATACGCGTGGATCACCGAGTCGACTGCGGAGGACACGTTCTGCCTGCCAGTCTTTGGCCATCACTCGGCAAGAAGTCAACCCCAGATTCTGGAAACTTTCTGGAACCTGGTGAATTGACGCTGCTTCTCCCAGCCCCCGAATGTTGAGAAGCTCTGAAAATTTAAAAATGCAACCACTCGTCTCGCCTGGTGAGCGGGATAGCCTTGGGCTTCCCAGTGCTGCCAGAGGTCTGCAGAAGAAGCACCGCCTATCGGAGCGGGCCACCAAACGAGAATCCAAGCACTCAAAACCTTAAGAGCCAGGATTGACACAAACACCATACCAATACCTTGACCCCTTGCCAATCTTTGAAGTTGAGAATCTTCAATGGTAAACCTGGGACCGTCGAAGGGAGCGGCTCAAAGATGTGAGCCACAGCAAAATGGCGTGCTCCCCAAGAATTTGGAGGCCGTTTTCGGAAGCTTGGGAGGGTGGCCCTGCCCAAGCCGACAGTCTGCCAGGTGCTCACCCCAGAGCGCCTCCTCACCCAGCGTCTTGGAATCCCAACGGCTCGTGTCAAGCTCCTCCCGGCCCAAACGAATTGGCCAGGCGAAGATGGTTTCCAGTACTATTAGGCATCATGCTAGGCTGAGCCTGTCCCTAATGGGCGCTTTGGGCATATAGTACGGAACGGTCCGCAACCTTTCTGTCCCTTTAAAGGAAAATCGGAGATTTCAACAAGGAGGTGGTCCAATGGTCCCAAGGCAGCAGGGTTGTGTCCTCATGCCGGATCTTCAAGGCGCCAGCGTTCAGCGACAGTCGGCAAATGGGGATACCTGGCCACTGGCAAGCGAAGGAAATCCAGGGGCGAGGCCACTTGCTTTTCCGCCTTGCCCCGTATCTCCATCACCAAAAATTTCCCTTGAGACGGTAAGGGACAAATTGAACATACCCACATCGTCGTTGTACCGAAGGGAAGCGGCTACCAGCTGCTACCAGCATTGGAGAGAACTGGCCCTCTGCGCCAGCATTTTCTCGGCCGCTTCACACGATTGTGAAGGAAATCCAAAGAGCGTGTGACATGTAATTTGCATAATACCGTGACCAAAAAGCACACAAGACCCAACCAGCACCTCAAGCAGCCATGAAAAAACGCTTCAGGCATGAATCCGCCTCACCGCTTGCTCACTTGCGGCATCTCTTAGTGCGGCTTTCAAAGACTATCGGGTGCTGCTTTCAAAGCGGGTCGGCGTCAAGAGTCCCATCCCATCCCGACTTCTGAGGATACAACTCATCTTTGCATGACTCCACTGAACGGGAGTAAGGGTACCAGTGTGTGTGTGTGTGTACTGCAATGAACATGGATCCCAAAACGGGGGCCCAAGTCCAACAGGAGATTCCTCCCAAGAATGCATGGGCTTTTAGGGGGAATCTGCAAGAGAGCAGCAATAAGTCCAGCAAGTACTGGGTTTATAAAAGAGACATCCTCAGAAGTACCCACAAATATAATGACTCAAAAAGCTTCCCACACCCGAAGTAACTTTGAGAACCTCGTGAAATGCTGTCACTTTGCAAACGAGTCAAGGACTCACTGCTTTGCGCGCCTTGTCTTTCCGCGGACTGCGTGAAACGCCTAACCTGAGAAGCGGCCAGGGCGCTTTGCCACCGCTTTTTGACGCGCAGGCGCAGGTTTCGGCAATGAAACAAGGCTGATGGTTCAGCAGAAACTAATCTGAAGCAAGCCGTCCGGAGGTGTACTCTTGGCACATCAATGAACATACGAGCCTGGTGACGAACCTGATTTGATCTTGCAGGACAGGGCGAAAGGCAGAGCACTCAGCGAGCACCAACCACTGCCGCTGGCCTACACAATAAGCATACCTATATGAGGAAGGATCCCTGCAATACGATCAACGCAGGTCGGTTCACTGAAGCACATAACAGGCAGAGGTGGCACATGATTCCTCCCTTTTTCTTGAAATCGTAAGCTGCTCTGAGCAGCCCCCAACACACCTACACGCGCACACACACTCACACACACTGGGGAGTCCCTCAAAGTCCTGGAAAAAGACCATCGGCAACCATCTGATCTCTCTACCAGAACCGACCCTTGACGTAGCTGTCACAGACCTGGGGTGTTGCCATGGTGAGCCATCAGAGCCTACTAGCACTAAGAAGGCATGAAAAATGCTGGGATTGAAGCCATCAAATACAAAAGGAATTATGAGGGTCACAGCTCACTGTGACATCAAATTGGCATGGTGTTGCACATTGCGCTGCAGTCACTTGAGTTGCAGCAACACTCGTCACACAGAACCAACACGGAGGAAGAAGAAAAAAAAGTCCAGCTTCCTGGGGCCCCGGGCTGCATCTGCGCTGTGCTGGTCCAAGCCGTCGAGCTCCGGGCAAAAGAGCACCTGAACCTTGCGGGGATCCAATCTTGGGTCTCTACTTAAACCCCGGCCGGATTTCCAGTAAAAGACTCCTTGGGAGGAGAATCAAAAAGCGGGCTCAAGTTTTATGCACGCACGCGCTGGTTTGAAGATGGCGGGGTCACGTGAGAACAGCGAGAATTAGCCAGAACCAATGAAAACTAAAGACACCGATGGAAACCAATAAACATTTTGGCACAACTAGTTTACGAGTGATCGATCCATGTGAACAAAGGCAGAAAAGCGCAGGTGATAAACTTGTGATACAATGAAAAACGTTGCTTTGAACCTGTCCTCACAATCCCTGCCGCACCATGACAGGCCAAGATGTACAGCCGAGTTTAGATTTCTCAGAATGGTTCAACGTTGATATATAGAGTGGATCGGCAACACACACCATTGCATCAGAAAACACGTTGGTGTAGAATGTGCTGAAATGCAGGATTCGGAATGTCCACACGCGAATGTGCTGTTATCTCATCAGAGAGGCTCAGAGCAGCGCATCATGCTAAGGCGCACACTCCGCCGACGCCAGTCGAGCGTGTAGATGGCAGTCCGCAACTTGGTCTTCCTTCGGAATCTCTTATCAAAGCCGAAGGCTTTTGGGACTGCTATTTTTTGGGCATGCTGCGCTAGGTGTCCAATACCCTGTATGTTTGGGTCTTTCGTGCTAAAAAATCTGCGTTTCGCCGCGTAGGTCTCTAAGGGGGTTCCCCCGGACGCTCAGGATCTGCATCCTCAGCATCATCTGGATTATCTTGTTGCCATGAATTTGTCTCCTTTTTTTGCAGATATTAGTGGTGTTTTGCTGTTTCAAGCGATGTTGGAATTGGCCTGTTAGGGGTTTGGGTGGGGCCAAGTGCAGTGATACTTTGAGGAACCGTTGAAATCTGCAAAAATGAGATTTTTTTGCAATTCCCCGCCTGTACGGAGCAGTTACTGAGAAACATCCCCTGCACTATCGTGCTTTTGAAAGTCTCTTTTTAGGGTATGTTTGAGGGGGGTTGCTAATATCAGTTTTTGATGGTTGCTTTTGGGAAATATCGAAAAACCCTGGTTTGTTTGCACTTTTGTGTGGCTAGCCGTGTCTGAAAGTCTTAAAATCTTGAGCGCGAAGATTGGGTCTGTTCCTGTAAGCTGTGTGGTTGCATCCCTTGCATTTCCAGCATCCTCAGCATCTGGGACATGAAAAACGGGAAAGTGCCAAGTACTTACCAAAAATTAGGGGCCTTACTTTTATACCGCTTCGGGGGGCGGTTTAAAGAGTAGACCCCAGTGTTCTTCTCCTGTCACGTGTTCAGCCCTGCGGACGAAGTCAGAGCGGCGTTGTTTGTGTTCTCGTTAAGAGCCCCATGTTACGAGGCAAAAACCATCTTTTCCAAAACTTGAGGTACCCAGCAGCCAACGTCAAAAGGGCGTCGTTTGGTCTCTTTTCGCTTGTTAAGGGCCCCATATGACCTAGGCAAAAAAACGTCTTTTTCCCTGCCCCAAATTCGAGGCACCCTGCAGCCGACGTCAGAGGGGCGCTGTTTGTGTTCTCCTTCCACGCATTAAGAGCCCGATGTGACCTAGACACATAGGACACATAAACAACATCTTGTTCCCGGCCCCAAATTCGAGACTCTGCGGTTGTTTGCGTTCTCCTTCCACGCGCTAAGAGCCCCACTTGACCTAGGCAAAAAAAGAGTCTCTTTCCTTACCCCAAACTCAAGGTACCTTGCAGCCGACGTCAGTCCCTTCAGCCAGCGCTGACTCCAGATTGATCAGCCCCAGTTTATTAGCAGGGGACTGTCCACTGGCGTCGGCGGATCGCGTAGCGATTTCAATACACAGCGCTTGGGGCCAAACATGTCCAAACTTGGAAACGCTTCAGCAGTTGCCCAAGGCAATGCAAAAAGCAAACCTTTCGCGTCCTTCTGGAAACGGCTCAGGTTGCTCTTCACTTGGGGTTCCCCGCGTGGACTAGCGCAGCGTCCAGCTCCCGCAGTGTCAGGTACTCCGTGTGGACGTTCAGCGGCATGGCCACACAGCGCCTCCAGTGCAGACTGGTCCGCGGAGAGGAGAAAACTTGGTGACCTTGACGGGAGGAAAGGGTTGGAAGTCTGGGGAGAACCAGTGAAGGATGACAGGAAAGGTTGAAAGTTGGCTCCAGCAAGTTGATCAACACCTTGGCAGATTCAAACGTGCCCTAACTGTGCCACCCAACCTGTGCACGGATCCATGAAAGGAGAGTCGTCCTCCAAAAGGGGCTTCTGCACTTCCATGCTTGGGCAGCTCCGACCCTGTCAGAAAGAAAAGAGGCCTGTGGCAAATGTCCCGCCATGCTACCCTCAGCACCTGCACAAAGCGGGGCTTCACCAGTTTTCAGGGGTTTCCCACTGCCAGCTTGTACATGTCAAGATTCTCCCCCGGTTGTGGCCGAAAGGGGGGACGTTGGACCAAAGTCAGTATGTAAGTCAAGATGGTTGGAAACCCATTCAAGAAAGTATGTCTGTGGGCGATGGAACCCCCGTTTTGGGATGGTGTCAGCCTGGCTTTCCCTAGACAACCTCAACAAGGCAACACATCCAGATGGCAAGAGGTTCATGGTGGCTCTGTTTCCCAGGAGCCATGACCTTGCTCATTTGGGATGTCAATGTGAGTCATCCCGGTTCCTACCAGCTGATGCTGGCACTGATACCAGTGACCTTGTTGCCCTTTTTCAACTTTCGGGGAAGGCACAAGATGACTTGGGAAACATGGACTTTGCGTTGCTTGCTAGATCTGGCTAGTTGCCCACACAGCAAAGGCTGGGGAGAGCCCAAAGCGCCAGGGCGCGCAGCGGCTGTGCCCAGCAGGGCGATCAAGTATTCAAGGGGCGCCGGCAAGGGGAAGGCCAGGCCCACGCGAAGGCGCCTCCGCGAAAGCTCAAGCACGTTTCCAAGCGAAAAGGCCCCGCGATTCATGATAAACGGCTGGAAACATCAACAGGTCCCGTGATTCACAAAAGAAACACCAGAGAGTCTGCAAGAGAAAATATGGACTTCCATGGACCTCACTTCGTCCGGCTCCATCAACGTGAAGATACGCGTCTCAGCTTCCGTTGGTGCCTCCTCCGGGTTCCCTATCTTTGGAAAGGTGATATTCTAAACTACCAAGAGAGGAAATATGTATGATTTTCAATTCATTAATAAACCAATTAGTGGACGTTAGTGGACGCTATGATCCCCAAACGAATACTTTCTGCCCACAAGGACAATGAGGCATTTGGGCGACCCCCCCTTCTCGCCCTCCCAAACTATCAAGCGACTACCTGTAGTTTTGTTAGTTGCTCGCCGAGCAAAGAGCCCCTCAGCCCCTCCGCTGAGATGCTGGAAGTTGGTAAGCTCGGAGAGGTCCCGAGAGTAGCAGTCCTGAGTTTTCACTCGACAAAACTTGGGACGAGCCGGGAGCCTCATAGAGCAAACAGGGATATTCCAAAAAAGTAAGCAGACCTGCCCCATATAGATTGAACATGCCAGGCCCCGATAGTGGAGTTCACAAAGGATCCTCATAGACTCACCGCAAATCCACTTCTATAGCGATCCTGAGTGTGATACACACTCAGATGTTTCACGGGTTGCATGCGGCTCAAGCAGTCCGCTAAATGGCTCCAAGGTTCAACATAGGGCTTGACACGAGGCATTCTTCAGCCAGCTGGTTGAAACGGTCAACTGCTTCCACACAATGGCAACTCTGGAATCCTATACCTCCGGTGGATGCGAAACGAGGGTCGCTTTTGTGCTGGGGGGAGGGGCTTGTTTCCTTTTGGAGTTGCACTCTGTTTAACATTCTAGGGGAACCCTCCCCATTCTTTCCAGGCATCCTTCTTTCCACAAAACCACCCAAAACCCTGGGAAACAGCTGGTTTTTGAAAAGAACGATAGTTCAAAAGAATGGGGAATCAACCCCTACAAACATGTGGATCTGATCGCGTAGCAACCCACAACAAAAAGCTGCCAACCTATCGGCCAAAACGCCACGAACTTTTGAAGCTGGCCATAGCTCAGCGCAGACACGCCACCGGCGTGGTCTGCATGGATGAAGCACAGCTTCCTTGCAAGGCTGGCACCGCCTTTTGACCTCAAAGACTTCTAATTGCTCCTCTAGGCCCAAACCATGCCGCACCCTTGGAAACCATCGGAGTGCACCAAAGAAACAAAGAACCGTTTAGGAGAGATCCCTGTTGAAGAGATCGAGCACCCTTGGCTCTTGGCTTTGGCATGGAAGGCAAACCATCATGCCCAGCTGCTCGGGACCGAAACATTGGGACTTGACTCCCAAGATCTCCATTGTCCAAAGCAAGTCCGAATTGCTGGCGTTTTCTTGAAACTGCAAAATGCTGCGCAATGCTGCACCATGTCGCTGCGTCACAGGCACCATATTTGTTCAGAAACCAGGCCTTGCAACAGTAAGAGTGTTTTGGCCGGCAAATTGTTTAAGGCCTCTGACAAAGCTGACAGAGCAAGAAGCCAAAAACGGGAAAATATGCGATAAAGACAAGAACATACTTCTGGTAGCACTCTGTGTGATTCTTGCCATGTTTCCAGGACAGGCAAGCCTCCCCATGAATGCAAACGCGGCCGTCGGCATCTCTGTGATGAGAACACACCGCATGCCAATGTGGTAACGATATTATTTGACAACAAGACTGTCTGTACAATGCGGATAGCCAAACAAAACCAAACAGTTGATGTTTGGCTGTCCTCTGTCCCTTTACAGTAGAGATTGTTCCTTCTTGATTTCCCATGCAAAGGTTGAAAAAAGATGTTGTCCATCTGGATAGAAACCTGCTCACTGCTTCAAGCCTAAGACACGCATGCAATAGAAGGAAGTGACCGACGCAGAAAAACATTCAGCATTTTTCCCGGCAGTGCTCAGAGGTGCAGGTCAAGCCTATCAAGGACATGTCACAATAAAGAAGCCATCTGACGGACAACGTGCAGCTTCTTTTGCAAATGCCTGCTCAAATGGCAGGAGTTGCTTTCTAGCCTGGGCCGCAGTTCTGCGCTTTGCACTCGTATGAAGCATCTTTGAGAGCCTTCGCTCCGTCTACTTTGGCCCAATACTTCCGGTGCATACGTGCCTTCCTCAATTTTGTGCGTTCGCTAGAGATCCGGTGGCAGACATCAGGCTTGAACATATGGCCGACCTCATGCATTCGTGTGAATGCAGTGTGCGCATCTCGCCCAAGCCAATGCTCAAGGCCATGTCGTGGTTCGCGCGTATTGGACAAATCGAGACACTGTCCGAATTGCTGGTAAACCCTTTAGTGAAAGCTTTCACAGCGCCGCGCCACCCAAGGGAGCGCAAAGAGGCCCTGCCACTCCCTTCAGGAGTTAGAGTTGCATGGGAGCGTAAAGTCTGCGCTCCCAAATGCCTGCAAGGGTTGTGCCTCGTACTTGGAGCATTCCTGTTGGCTGGGTGTCTTGAATGCCTTGCCCTGTTTGTCGCAGGCGGGGAGGCCTTGCGCTGGCTCAAGTTGTGCAAATCCGGGGTTGGCGCACTGCTGGATGCGCCTCTGTGAGAAACACTGAGCTTCACAAATGCGGCGATGCTACGCGGCGTTACTAAAAAAAAAAAAAAAACGAATCCCCCCCCAACCCGTTGGGCGAGCGAGTACTTAAAGCAAAGCCGTTGGGCGAACCAGTACTTAAAAAAACCCAGCCCCCCCTCCCAGACCCGTTGGGCGAACCAGTACTTTAAAAAAAACGAATCCCTCCAGACCCGTTGAGCAGACCAGTACTTTACAAAAACTTATTTTAAAAAAAGAAACAGCCCCCTCCCAGACCCGTTGGGCAGACCAGTACTAAGGCAAAAACCCCAGACCCGTTGGGCGAACCAGTACTTGAAAAAAAAACCGAACCCGCCCAGGCTTGCCCAACAAGGATGCTGAGGGTGCGACAGGTGATGTGGAGGACGCCGGCCTGGATTCGTCCAAATAAGAGGCAGGTGGTTGGGGGGTTGATGCTGGGCTGTTAGAATCTTGGTCACTGCTTCAAGCCTAAAGGGACATGCAGGGAAAAAAGCAACCGACCGGAGCAAACTCGATACGCGCTTTTTACTTGAGCGTTGCTTAGAAGTGCAGGCTCAGAGATGCAGGTGGAGTGACGATGCGCGTCCACTCCATTTTCCTGCATCTCATGCGGAGCCTGTCGGAATACCCCCTCCTGAGGTCAACATTGCGTGTTCGACCATCACACAGGGTGTTTTACCCGTGGGGTGTGAGACGAAAAAGAGGTATGCTGCACATGTATGCAATGCGTGCATGAGTGTGCATGGGAGGATGCGTCCTCCTGCAGGGGGCCGGTCCGGGCCGGCAGAATGCCGATGGCATTCGTCAATGTGCGCTTGCGTGCACTGCGTGGGCCTCGCTGCGTATGCTCGAAATGGTCCTGCGGGAGTATCGAGATGCAGTAAGCCGACGAAATGTTGGGAGCTGACCAGCTTCCATTCATGCGGCTGCATGCGTCCCTCTATCAGGCCTTGTGGAGGCTGCATGCCACCTGGGCCGTGAAAGGGTGGGAGGGTGGGTTCAAAAAAGAACGAAAGAGGGGTCAAACCCTCCAGGCATGTGTTACCAAAAGGAAGCAGAAATGGCACGCGGCCGAAGATTCAACCAAGATTAAAACACAGGGGAAAAGACAAACCCCTAGCGTTAGAATCTTGGTCACTGCTTCAAGCCTAAAGGGACATGCAGGGAAAAAAGCAACCGACCGGAGCAAACTCGATACGCGCTTTTTTACTTGAGCGTTGCTTAGAAGTGCAGGCTCAGAGATGCAGGTGGAGTGACGATGCGCGTCCACTCCATCTTCCTGCATCTCATGCGGAGCCTGTCGGAATACCCCCACTTTAGAGTTCTAAGCAAACGGTCAAATCACCTTACCCCCTCTTTAGTGCGTTTGCGCAGCAGCCACGTGCTCGGGTCTCCACGGTGCGTCCGCAGGGTGAAGTGTGAGAGCTGATGCGTGAGGCCAGAAATCATGCGGCCTGAAGCGCACTCTGGCTTCTGGTCGAGCATCGAAAGCGGAGGTATTACCTCTGCTCAGCTGGTCTGCCCAGATGTTGTGCTCCCCTGGGATGTGTGACGCGATCACGGACCATTTGTGCTTATGGGCCCAGGCAGCAACAAGTTGCACAAAGACTTGCAAGGGCCAAGAAGTGGTGAACAGCTTATTAACACCGGCTTCGGAAGCTGTGTTATCTGTTCCTGTGGGCATGCAAATGCCATGCACGCCTTGTCCCTCGCAGGACCACGCGATCCGCATGAGTGCTAGTTGGGCCAAGGTTTCGAAGCATGCGATGTAACGCTGGGCTTCTTTGGTCAGGCATGGCCATTGTTCCTGGACTTCTTGGAATTGCCATGTCTCTGCGAACCACGCAACGGAGTTGCGGGAGATGAACCAACCTCCTATGCCTACTATACTGCCCTCGGCGCATGCATCCGCGGCGGCTTTGCAAGCCAGCATTGGTTTGCTTCTCAGCGGGCATGCGAGGTCGAGATGGAAGCATTGCAGCAGCCATTCTACGCTGTGTTTGCTCATCTTGGACAGGCGAGTGTGCTCTGCGGAGGCGTCCGCTATGCGCACCCAAGCGGACTTGTGGCTAGGCACAACGCGAGGCAGGTCGGCTGGCGTGCGAATGCATGCCCCTTGGAACTCTAGAACTTTAGAGCCTAGCGGCATAAAAATGCCATGCACTGCTGATTTGAGCACGGCTTTGGCGTCTAATGCTGACAGGAAAGATGGCCATAAACGCGCATGGACAGAGAGCATGCAACCCGGCGGCGAGTGCAGGTCTGTGTACAATGGCGCTAGCCAGGATCTGAGTTCGGGGCTCAGGCTGGTAGCCCAAATGAGAAGTCCTAGAACCTGCTCTAGGAGTTTGCGCTTGACCTTTCCTGCTTTGAGCAGCTCGTGCAACTGTCCTTTCAATTTGATGGTTTTTTCCGGCGTGAGTTCGATGGTCTCGTGCAGGAAATTAATGCGCCACCCGCACCACGTGAGGTTGTCCTGAAATTGAACTTTTTTCCAGGAGATCGGGGCCGATATGGCTGCAAAAAACATGACCATGAGGGCCAGCTGCGAGTCTGCGCCATTGCGACGCAGTGCGGCTAAAAGGTCATCTACGAACAACCATGCGCGATGCGGGTGCAGTCCCAAAATGCCGTGCAGTAGTCTCAGGAGGAATGCTCCGGTGCGCTGCCACCAGTATGCAGAGAAGCGTGCTCCGAAGTGGCACACTCTATAATGGTACAGGACATTGGCAACCCGAAACAAAAGCAGGCCATGTTCACTGGGGTGCACCTGGATCTGCTTATGCGCTGCTTTGAAATCAAAGCTTGCCCCCACAAAGGACGAGTGCGTGTCCTCGGGGAGGAAGGCTAAGCGCACGTCTGAGGCCATTGGCAGGCTGATGCGTTCGGGAATTGTGCATTTGGGGTTCACCCCACACACAGTGCTGTCTAAGACTAGTCGCGGGTCTTTGCCTTCAGCATGCACGACGTTGAGCTTCCCGACTGCTATGCCTTTATGCCAATGCTGTCTGGCTTGTTCGATGGACATGCTGGTACGGATGACCCATCCGTTTGCAATTTCTTTTTCTAGCAAGGCGGACACTGTTTCTGGTTCCGCTTCAGCGGCTTTCCAGTTGCCGATGCACTCGGTGAGTTCACTAGGCAGGTGGTCTGCCTGGGGTTTTGGCGGCCGCATGCTGCGCGGCAACTCCGACACCGCCCCTGTTGGCACGCCTTCTGCCAGCAGCGGCACTAGTTTGAGGTCGGGGTCATTGGATGCCGTCGCTAGGGCATGCAAAAGTGATAGGCGGTACGGCTGTCCTTCATCGGGCGCAAGCTCGGATGGGCACGGCATGCTCATGGCGCGGAATGCTATTCGTGCTGCCTCCTCGGATTGCTGTTCCGAGAGAGGAGGGGATGCGTTGCCGGAGCCCACATGGGCCAGAATTTTTGGGATGAGTTTTTTTCGTTTAGCCAATGCAGCAGGCCCGAGCGACTATGGTGAGCGGGTGGTTTGATTGGGTGGTCTGCAGTTGTCTGCATGCCAGCTCCGTCGCATACCCGCAGGCGCACGGGGCGCAGTGAAAGCGGGGAGGGTTTGCTTAAGCGGCGGACCTCGGGCTGCGTGCTCACTTTGAATGCGCAATGTTTGATCAAACTTGCTGCAAGACTTGCCGGGTATTCGGCTGTAAGCGTGCTCAGGTACTGGCCTGAGCTCCCCTGAACTCCAGCTATGCTGGTTTTTGTTGATGCGTGCATCTGCTGGCCACGTGCTGGATGCATGCATTGTTGCTGGCGAAGCCATGATTTGGAGAGCAGCAGCACCATGTTGGCACGCATCCACCCATGCGAGGTGCCCGTGAAAGTTTTGTAAGCACTGGAAATTTTCCGGCTCTAACCACGCCATGCTGGACGGTGGCTGCTCGAAGATTGCTACGCCACTTTGTGAGGCTACTGCTTTGAACAGCTCTCGTCCTCTTCTGTGGATTTCGCGGCTGTCGCGAACCCGAGAGAGTTCTGCTGGTGACAAATTGGGCACACCTAGCATGCATGAAGGTGTGCGTAACGCTTTGGGCCCGCCCGGCCTAAGCTTGAGCCGGGAGTATTCCTTGCACGGCGGTGCTAGGGTTAGCAAACTAACGCTGCCCGACCAGCATATGCGTAGAAGCAGTTCGAACCATGCGTCATCCAGAATGTTGTGCTGAGGATTGGCGTCCAGGTCAAAGGCTTCGAAGCGCGCCAGGCCTCGTTGGTCTGCTGCCGCGGAAATTGGTGCACGCACTCCTGCGAAAACGTCCAGCAATAGTCCTCCCCTGGGCGTATGCAAGGCTCTGGCGTCTGCAGGTGTGGGTTGGCATGCGGGATTGGGCACATTGGATGCGGCGTCCGGGGAAGTTGCCGGGACTTCCGTCGGACTGTTTCATGTGTGGTTTGATGCGTGCTGGGATGCCGGATGCGTCTGCTGGCACCCTTTTATCGCGCACACATGTGCAAATTGGCAGTTGTCTGATTTGCACTGCCCCGTTTGGAATCTGCGGCAAATAGGCTTTCCATTGTGCGAGGTAGCCCAGGCGTTTTTGGACTTTCCTTTCCCCTTGCCTTTGCCTTTCTTGTGCGGCGGCTCGGATTTTTGCGGCCGGCTGGCGGGCCGTTTGGGCTGCCTGGGAGTCAGTTGGGCCCGTTTAGCGGGAGGTAGTGCAGGCACGGCTTTGGAGATTTTAGGTCGCAGCATGAGGAGCGAATGGATCTCCATGCGGCCATGCGTGAGTTCGTGGAAGGCATCGTCCATGGACCATTTGCGATGCAGAAGGTCTACGATTGTGCCCCAAATTTGGCGATCCGCATGCAAGAGTTCTGAGGTCGTGACTGTGCGCAGGGACAGTGCGGGGTCTGGCTGCGTGAGGCACATGCTGGCAATTTGCTGATCCAATGCTTTGGCGTTCAGTAGGTGCACGGCTTGGCACAGGGCCAATGCATTGCGGAACACTTGTTGAGTGCGATGCAGCCAGCTAGCTGTGAGTGCTCTGCCCTCCAGACTGACCTCTGGGGTTTCGTCAAAGAATGCATGCGTCAGTAGCTGTGCTTCGGTGCGCTACTTTATGTGAACGTGCTTCCAGTGTGCAAAAAACCTGCGGAAATGCCTGCACTGAGCTGGGGTGCGGGCCTGCTGGTCGCGACAAAGATCGCGTTGTGGACGTTCCGGCCTGGGGGCGGGTCTGCACACTCGCCCAACACTCATGGCGGTCACCTGCAAGTGAAACCTTTTTGTGCTACGGCATGAGCGAGAATGCGTGCTGGCACGCGTTATGCTTGCATAAGTGCTCTTGGCCTAAGTAGTCAATGCGATGCACTGGTACCTGGATCCCCAGGCCGCATGCTGTACAAAAAGCGGATTGCAGGTGCTCCGGGGAGCTGTATACTGCATGCACTGCTGCCCCGGTAGTGAGTTGAACCAAGCAGAGTGCCGACGATGATCGTGGAGGAGGTGCTTCATCTGGGCACTCTTCTCCTGATTCGTGTGAGCTGGAGCTGGCTGACGATTGAATGTCCTGCACTGCCCATGCCTCGGGGTCCGCTATGCAAGGTTGAATTTGCTGTTCCCTGATGTAGGTAAACATGCGTAGCGGTGCGGGAAGGTCCAGTAAATTTATGCTCTCTGGGATGGGCTGTGCATCAACGCGGAAAAGCGGCTCGAAGACTGGATGCTGACCTCCCCTGGATTGCGGGCGAGTGGGTCGCCAGCCTCGGATGAGTGCGGCTGCTATCTGCGCTTGCACCCAGAGGCTTTCGATTGTGTCGTCGCGGCTGTACAGTTGCACCGAATTGATACGGTGATGCCCTTGCTGACGTCTGGACTCCTCTGGCAAGCGGAGTTGGGCCGAAGCGCTCAAGAGTGCCACTTTTAGGCTGTGCAGCGTATATGCATGCGCCTCGTCTGAGTTGAGGCATGCTGAAGTGCGAGGCTCCCAAGGGACTTGCACTGCCCAGCGCAGCAACGACAAGGCCTGCGTGTATGGAAGCGGGCCCGAAAATTTTGGGTGCGTTTTTTCGTCAAGGCATGCGAACACGGGCATGATGAAATCTGGCTCGGGCAAACTGAAAGGTTCTGAAACACTTTGAGCGACTGCTTCGCCAAGGCTTTCGAGCCATCTTAATACCCAAGAGGATTGTGCACTGCGTCCTGTGAGGCCGAACAGAGTGCATGCCCAAGGCTGTCCTAGTTTTGTAGTCTTTGTCGCCCAGCATGATCCTCGCAGAGCATGCTGAGTAAGACTGATCTCTTTAATTTTGATGCGCTGCATGTCCCCGAACCGCATGCTGGTGTGGGCCGCCAAAAGAAATGCGCCCAGTGTGATGCGCAGGTTATGCGTGCAGTCGGCTGCACAAACCTTACGCTCCCAGGATGCCAGAATTGCCAGGGGCAGAGGCAGAGCCTCCTTTCTTTCCTGAGGCTGCTGAGGGGAAGCGAAGGCTTTTGCGAGAGGGTTGGAGAGAAGAATGGCTAACGATTCAATTTGACCTATGCGAGCAAGCCAAGAAAGTGCTTTGAGCATGGGTCGAGGTGCTATGCGTACGCTGCTGCGGTCTTCCAGCTTGGAGTTTTCGCAGGCATGCAAAAGGTCCACCAGGTGCACGAGAAGCAGGTTTTCCAAGCCGAAGCCAAGTGCCTTGATGAATGCCAAAAAGGCGCGTATGCACCTGAAGTACTGGGCAATGGTGGACGGTGTGTATGCACGGAGCGACGCCTCGAAGGCCGCGTATGGGTCCTGAGATGCAGCTGCGGCCACAAAGGTGATTGAGCAGGATCCAATTTGTGCTAGCAGGTCCTGCCAGTCTTGAATGCACTTCTCGCGTTGGGGCTTTGGCTGCTGGCCGAGTTTGGCCTGTCTGAAACGAGGGGCTATGGCCCGTCCTGGCTGGGCCCTTGACCCGAGGTCTAAGGGACCGGGGTTGAAGGGTGCCGCTGATGGCTCGTGCCGGATTGCTGAATGCGGTTTGGGTGCCTGGCCAATGCTGCGGGGCTGCGGCCTGCAAGGCGGTCGTGGCAACGGGTGGCAATGCTCTGCAAACCATGGGAAAAGAGGTGACGGCTGCGTCACTGGCAGGCCTCCACGGGCGAGGATGGGTGCAGGCTGAGCTTTGGGATGGTTAAGTGGGGGTGGGGGCCGAAGCGGATGCGTCAACATGTGCACGCCTACCGGAGCACCTGTTGCTAGCGTTCAGCGGAACGTGGCTGGGCGGCAAGCGGATGTGGAGCGCTGCTTGCTGTTGCATGCGGACTGGAATGCAGGTCCTGGATGCTATGACGGGGCCTCAGTCTAGGCGCCGGCTTCGGCTTTGCGGTTGGCTGCATAAAGAGGTGCTCCGAGTTGTGGGACTCCTGCGTTTCGCTGTCGGCATCCTGATCGAGCGGCCTTTTCACTGACCATGCCGACCCCCAGTGGTCACGAACGCGCCATGGCATGGGCGTGATCGAGGGGAAGCTGTGTCTGTGGCAAAGATTGAACCTGCGCAACAGAGCATTGGCAGAGATGCCGTGGCATGGAATGCAAACGCGTCACGTCAATGCCTGCTGCGTGTAGGCGCGTAACGCGGCCTCGAGGAGGCCTGGATGCGGACCTAGAAGTCGGTCTGTTCGTACCTGGAGAGTCGGATGCATGCAACCCTGGCTTAGGGAGGCTTGCTGGCAACATGACCCCAATTGCATGGCGAATGTTCTTTTTTCTCGGCTTGCTGTTGAGATGCACGGCAAATGCCTGTACGTGCCCCGGCAGGGAGTGCGGTCGCTTGCATGCATGCCATGCTGTCGGGCTGATGCAAAGTGCGAATGCGTGCAAAGCATCAGCGGTTGAGATCGCGGGCGTCCGCGACACACCCGCTGCAGCGATGCCTGTCATGCGTATCTGTGGAGGTGTCGACCACGCATTGACCGCACACTGCATCGTAAGGGCATGCGGAATTTGCACATGGCAGGCAGCAGCTGATGCGGTTGTTGTCATCGAGGTACAACATGCGTAGTCCGCGGCCCTGCGTCTCCATGCGACGCATGGTGCGGGGCAGACGCACCGAGGGGATGCGTATGCATGCTTCCAGCTGCTGAACAAATGCGGCCCGCTGTTGCCTTTTTGGCATCTCGGGCAGTGGCGTTGGACGGGAACTTGCACCCGGGTTTCCGGGGTGATGCATGCTGTATGCCGCAATGCGTTGGTTGGCGGCATATGCTGGGTCGATGCTGTAAGAATGCGTGGCGGGATGCCAACGGGTAGCTTCGTCGGGCACCTCGCGGAGGTGCCAATAGTTTGCCCAATAGGACCCGTCGTGCGACCACGGGAACCCATGCAGAGGCGGCTGATGGCGAGGGTCGCCTTCCTGTGGGGGCCAATTATGCGGCGTGTCGAGCGGTCGGCATGCCGGGAATTTGGCCCCCGTGGGCGGTGCTTTGTACATGCATGGTGCGGGTCCAGGCTCTGGTTCTGCAGCTGGCTTTGGTTCTGGGTCTATGCGGTTGCGGCGCAAAGCGTCTGGCGTGCCCTCTATGCGGTCATGCCAGGCATGCTCAGGCTGCTCCTCTCTAGCGAGTTGCTCCTCTCGCTCTTCTTCAGTGAGCTGAGCCCACGGTGCCCTGACATGCAAGGGCTCGGGCATGCTGATTTCTTCTGGAGCCGGCTCCAGCGGCACGGGCTCCTTCACATCCGATGCATGCGCTGGGATGCAGTCTTCGGGGAGCTCCGGTGGGTCTGGGCGGAGCAAGCTTGCTGGCTTTGCCTTGCACTTGGGCTCCGCTGTTGCGGATGCATGCTCGGGGGCCGGTGCAACATGCGGGTCCGAAAAATCGAGGAGGTCGGTGTTGGATGGGCCCGGTGCGTTGGATGCGTCCTCTGGCTGCACCGACCCTGCATCGGACTGCGTCTGCGCAGGCATGCGGATGATTTCCTGCAAGAATGCGGGATTATTCTGGTTCTCCGCCACCATGCGCTGCAAGTCCATGGCGAAGGATGCTGGACGAGGCAGGCGTAAAAAGCGGGCACTGTTGAAAAAAGGCTGACACGGGCCAGAAATGGGTCATGTGACCGTGACAGCAGGACATGCTGCAACATGCGATGCTATCAGCGTAACAGGGCTCACGTGAGGAGGTCGACGTCTGCATGCCGCGGAGTGTCCACGCCTTGGGTGCGTGTCTTCAAGGCATGCAGTGTGAAAATTGGAAAAACAGGCTGCACAAGTTCGCGGCGCATACTTTTAATCCTGATTTCCCGTGCAATCTGGCACGCTGCACACGTGGGTTGCCTTGCATGCTTTATCGTAAAAATTATCGGCCTGGAACCTGATGCAGTAAGGTGCATGGCGTTGCGAGGCGGGTTGAGGCAGGCCTGGCGGAAAGGCTGAAACTGAGCTGGGCTCTGGTTGCGAGGGGCTGGGCATGCACTGAGTCCACTCGTCGGCCAGCTCTGCCAACTCGTGATGCCTGTCTGACCACTGCAAGAAATGCGCACTGCGGGGCATTGGAAGCATGTGGACATAGGAGTTGATGCTCTCCAGCAACGCGATGCTGGAGCGGATGGCGAGAGCTATGTCCTCCATCATCAGGCATGCCTCCCACTCGCGAAGCAATTCTAAGCACGGTTGCACGCTGTGCCTAGAGCGAAATTTGACATTTGACAACAGTGCGGAGAAAGGCTGGATAATGGCCAGGTACTTGCCGGCCATGCGATAGCCCGCCGAAATGCCTTTGCGGTTCTGAAGCATGCGGTCCATGTCCAAATGCGGGTCGATGCGAAGGTAGTCGACGAAGAAAGTTGACAGGGAATGCAAGCGTGCTATGCAAAAAGTCATGCCGCGCACACCCAAAATGCAGAGGATGTCAAGCAAGAAGTTGCAAAGATGCCCCATGCGATTGATGCATTTGAGTCGAATTCGATGCTCTGGGTGGCGCATCCACTTGTCAAGCAGCTGTGCGAAGCCTTCTTGCAGGATGCGGGAAGGCGAAGCGTCCGCGCGGTGGCACTGGGGCCATTGGCGCGGGGTGAGTTCCTCGATATCCTCGATGGAGTCAAGGCATGCGTCAGCTTCTGCAACCAGAGCCATGCTAGTTAGCGGAAATGGAGGGTGGCCAGGATTAGAACCTTGAGTCAACTGCGGAGACCGCATGTTTAACATGCATTGGCTGCAACCCTGGCAATCCACTGAGACTGGCGCGTATGCAGGCGGTCACCTTAGTACCGGCTGTGCGTAGACGTGATTACTTGGACGGTGTCAGCACACAGCAAGTGGCAGTAGTGTTTTAATGCGTCCAGGCATGGTCATCCTGCGTGCAAAGTCGAGGCATGCTGATGCGCTCGCAGCATTGATGCTGTTAAAAAATCTTCTGTCTGAAAGACAGAGGGCAAGGTTTGCAAAAAGGCGGCAAATGCAAACAGGGTCAGCATGACCATGCAGAAGGCAACAATGCGCATGTAGAAGCGTATGCTGTGCAAGACGAACATGAAGTCTTCGAGGACTATTTCCAAGTCCAGGTAGCTCCTTGCGATGGTCTCATGCGTTGCGTCCAGTATCTCATGCTGTTCCATGCCGCAGGCGTGTGCGGATCGGGAAATTTGACTGCAGGCTGGTCGGCTGCGGGATGTGCATTTAGGCATGCACTGCGATGAATCGAGTGCGTCACAGGCTACCCATGCTGAGCCTGCGGCGACGTTTGTACTCCGAGTGAGACGTCCATGCGGCTTGAAAATTGCACTGGCAGGGACTTGGAACCCATGCGGCAAGCAAGCATGCTGCTGCTTTTGAAAAGTGGAAATGGCACATTTACGAGAAACACAAACCAATGCAAGCGTGCAGCTGGAAACAGCTGGGCGGAAGGCCGCCTGATTGCTTGGGTGGTTAATTTCAGGCATGCGCTGCGGCGAGTCAGGTGCGGTCACAATCGAAGCATGCTGAGCTGGTGCGCATTTGTGCTGCAAGCGAAAAAAGGCATGCTGCACTCACCCTGCACGCCTGGGGCGGTTCAGGCGCCGTGCTTTGTTTTCGTCGGATGCTGAGTCTGAGTCGGATGCGGGGACCACTCCGAGGCCCTGCGTGAACCAGCGCAGATCTGAGTGGTTCCACCACTCCGTGGCCTGGAATGCGGTGCGGTCGCTGGGGGTAAGGCAGTCCCATATGCCGACTGCTATGCCGGGTGTCAAAAAAGAAGTGCTCCCGAAGGTACGCGGTGCAGCAGGAGTGGTAGATGCCGGGGCGTCGTCGGGCACGGAGGTGTGCGCGATCCAAGCCACGGCGCGTAGTGCACGCGTGGCTCTTGCATCCAGGAACTGCCAGATCAAAGACGATGCAAAATGCATGCACAACTCAAATGCAGTAAAGGCCACGGCGGCGCGGCAGTGCGAAGTTCAAAAAAGAACGAAAGAGGGGTCAAACCCTCCAGGCATGTCCCTTACCAAAAGGCTTGAGCCAAAATGGCTACGGCCGAAGATTCAAGCAAGATTAAAACACAGGGGAAAAGACAAACCCCTAGCGTCCAGCTGGTCTGCCCATACGGGCGGGGGGTTGGGCTTGGTACCAGACGGGTCTGGGGGAGGGGTCGTTTTCTTTTTAAGTACTGGTTCGCCCAACGGGTCCAGTGTCAAACAGGTTGGGCGGACCAGTATCAAACGGGTTGGGCGGACCAGTATCAAACGGGTTGGGCAAACCAGTATCAAACGGGTTGGCCGGACCTGGTACCGGGGCCTGGAATCGGGCGTAACACTGAGAGAGCCTGTAACACGGCAGCCTGCGGTTGTCCAAGTTCCTTGTCCAAGTTCCCCGGGCGAACTTGGACAAGTGGCTCTGCAAGAGGAAAACACGTGATAAAACTTGTCCAAGTTCCTTGTCCAAGTTCTTGTCCAAGTTCGGGTTCCCCGGGGCCAGGCACATAAAGCTGTGGAATCGGGGCCTGCCTGGAATCGGGGCGCTCCTGCTCGGATACTTCTACTATTCTTTTAATAACAAGACAACCAGAAGAAGAAAATATTAGGGTAAGAGAATTCTCCTGCGGGGAGGAACCTGAACTTGGAACTTGGACAAGTTTTAGCACGTGTTTTCCTCTTGCAGAGCCACTTGTCCAAGTTCGCCCGGGGAACTTGGACAAGGAACTTGGACAACTGCAGGCTGCCGTGTTACCATCTGTCTGAGTCCGCTGTTGCCGGTAACACGGCAGCCTGCAGTTGTCCAAGTTCCTTGTCCAAGTTCGGGGTCCCCAGTATCAACAGTCGTTGGGCGAGCTAGTATCAAACGGGTTGGGCGGACCAGTATCAAACGACGTCGGGCCCTGGGATCGGAGCCTGGGGCCTGGGATCGGGGCCTGCTGCGGCAGAGTGCGGCGGACCCCGTTAGGCAGCTCAGTATCAAGCCCAGCTCCCCCCACCCATTGGGCAGTACCAAGCCACAACCAAAAATGCGGAAAGCGTCCAAACAGGGGCCATCCATGGTACCTGCAAAAAAATGAGGCGAGTCTCAATCAGGGGCCATGCTACCTGCCAAAAAAATACGGTTGGGCCGACCAGTATCCCCCCACACCAGTTGGGCGGAACAGTATCAACCCAAAAAGAAAATCGGGTTGGGCGGACCAGTAGCAAACCTGAACGGGTTGGGTTGGGCGAGCCAGTATCAAACGACATTCGGCGATGCATCACAAGCCAGCCAGCAGACTCACGTAGACTCATGTTGACTTATGTAGGCACAGTGTCTCCGCACACTCGCTTTTTGGGAAGTGAACCACAGATCATGGAAACCAAGCAAAATCATGCAAAATCATGCAAAATCGTGCAAAATCGTGCAAAAACAAGCTATTAGCCCTTTGTGCGCAGACGGACTGGGAGGCATCCCCCAGCACGGCGCGGCCGACCGACAAAAAACATGACCCCGTAAAACAAAGAATGGCAAGTTGGGCGAGACAACGACAACAAATCACGGAGGCCGCAGACGGCAGCGCCAGGGCTTGCACGGGGGCGGATGGAACCATCGTGCTGAACTTACGGCGCGGGCCGGGGGCCTACGCGCTGCTCTCGCGTGCGGACGGGCAGTTGACCCGCGCGGGGCAGCACTGCTACTTGCACCTGGGCCTGCGCCCTCCCAGCAGGGACTTTGACAACAACCAGCCGCTGACGTGAAGGCCCGAACGACTACATTCTGCTGCGCAGCGGGCAGAAGAAGCTTATGCGCTCCCTGCAAGGCGGGGAGCACCGGCTGACCAAGCTGGGGAAGGGCTTGCAGCATGGTGTCGAAGTTGGCGCACAGGGCAGCTGGAAGCTTCCGTTCCTAAGGCCTTATGCGCTGGCGCAGGAGCGTCTCCACCTCGGCCCTCGAGTTTCTGTACTGAGTAGTAAGGAAGTACGTCTTATAGTATCCAATTAATTTTCGTTTTTGGGCCGACAAAGCTGCCAAAACAGCCTTTTTTCCATCCTGCTGAACTTGTCACCAAAGAAGTCACCCCTATGTCACCCCTACCTTTTTGGTGGAAAAAGTGCACAAAACGACCCTGAAAACCTCGTTCTTTTCGGTCAGACAGCAAGTAGGGGCATAGGCCTATCGATTTGTGCGTTTTTGGCCGAAAACAAGGTTTTTGATCCTTTCAATTTCCGTTTTTGCCCGAAAAAGCTGCCAAGAGCTTGTCACCCTTTGTCACCGTTTTGTCACCCCTAGCTTTTGGGCTGAAAAAAGGGCGCTA
>CAUJNA010003495.1:388491-564276 GCA_963377175.1 Effrenium voratum | reverse complement strand
AGCACTCTCCTTTGCAGAGCACGCTTCTTTGCAGAGAGCACGCTTCTTTGCAGAGCACTCTCCTTTGCAGAGCACGCTTCTTTGCAGAGCACTCTCAGAGCACTCTCCTTTGCAGAGCACGCTTCTTTGCAGAGCACTCTCCTCTGCAGAGCACGCTTCTTTGCAGAGCACTCTCCTTTGCAGAGCACACTTGCGCTTCTTTGCAGAGCACACTTCTTTGCAGAGCACGCTTCTTTGCAGAGACGCTGCTTTGCAGAGCACTCTCCTTTGGCACAGCACGCTTCTTTGCAGAGCACGCTTCTTTGCAGAGCACTCTCCTCTGCAGAGCACTCTCCTCTGCAGAGCACTCTCCTTTGCAGAGCACTCTCCTTTGCAGAGCACGCTTCTTTGCAGAGCACTCCTGTGCAGAGCACTCTCCTCTACAGAGCACGCTTCTTTGCAGAGCACTCTCCTCTGCAGAGCACGCTTCTTTGCAGAGCACTCTCCTTTGCAGAGCAGGCCAAGCTCTCTCTTTAGAGGGGGTTTCCCAAATGGATTCTATTCTACCTGACAGGCTCCTAGCACTCGTCCGTCCAGGAAACGACCTCGTCCTGCGAAGGATTCGAAACCTAAAACGCTGCGTGCGTGTGCGCCGCAATTTGGCTCCAGGTTGCATTTCAAGCAAGGTCAAGCTTTGCTAAAGGAAACCCCTTTTCCCTTTTTTCGGGACCCTTTTTTTGGGACCCCTTGTTTTCTTTTTTTTTTGGTTTTTTCTTAGCCCTGCAAAGGTTGGCTCGCTTGAAATGCAACCTGGAGCCAAATTGCGGCGCATATCTAGGGGTCGTTAGACCTCGTCGTTTCCTGGACGGACGAGTGCTAGGAGCCTGTCAGGTAGAATAGAATCCATTTGGGAAACCCCCTCTAAACAGAGAGTCTGGGCGTTGGCCTCTCGACCTTGGAGGGGAGCAATACTTGATGCAATCTCGGGCACGCTTTCGAGAGAACTTGACACCTCAGACAGGCTGACAACAGGCACATCGCTCAGGCGACCTTTCGGGCATGCATGGGGCATCCCTTGATGCACAATGCCCGGCATGTGCCTTTCTCGGTGTAGTTACGTCTCACCCTTTTCACACCCTCCATGTTTCACCGATGCAGCAACTCAGATCACGACCAAGGATCGCAGCCCATGTCGGGACTGCTTTCCACCCAAGCATTTACACCTTGATACCAGGGCTCCCGCCCATGAGTGTGACCCCGCCGTTTGCATGGACGGGACATCTACTTTCAGGTACCACCCTGTGACCACTCTTGAATCGCCTACGGGCACCGTGCGATGCTTCGTTTCCTCCTTTTCCCCCTCCCCCCCTTTTTTGTACAGTCAGGCAGGTGCAATAGACACTGCCTATGCCAAGACCACGGATCTTCCCGAGACGGATCTTTTCACCTCCAGCCCGGTGAGCGCCTCTGGTGAGCGCCTTTCGTTTAGAATAATATTCTACCCCGGTCCGAGATGTGGTCCGAGACGGATCTTTTCACCTCCAGCCCGGTGCCTCTCCTTGGGAAAGTATTTCCCCCTGGCCCGAGACGGATCTTCCCGAGACGGATCTTCTGGTCCGAGACGGATCTTTTAAACTCTCGCTGCGACGCCGTGCGAGGAGCGAAGTGTGCCCCCGCAGCTCCTGCTGCGCAGTCGCAACCTTCACGTACACAAGTAGTACGCGACATGCACTTCAGCTGCGGCTGGAAATTCGCAAGTACGCGAAGAGACAATATTTAAGTACAAAAGTAGTACAAGAAGTGCACTCCCTCCGGCTCGGAAATCACAACTTTGAAGCTCGAAAGTACTGTTCGGCAAGTGCGCTCTCGCATCTCCAGATCGAAAAGTCGCAACTTTAAAAAGCGGAGAAGCGAAAATCGCAACTTGTACGCGCAAAAATGATATGCGAAGTACACTTCCGCAGCTGGACAAGAGAGGGCATGAAAGATTGGGCAATAGAGGGTGACGTGCAGAGCATCATGCGCAGCACCATGGACCGCATCGTGCGCAACGTCATGCGACATGATTCGCAACGTCACGCACAGCTTCGCGCGCAGCATCAAGTCACAGCATCGCGCGCGCGAGAAGTTGACAGGATATATTTTCAAGCATGATGCTACGCTTGTTCATCAGAGGGCGCAGAAGCTACGCTTGAGCAGGGATATTGACGTGTTTGCGCTTTGTTTCTCATCAGGTGGGAGAGGTGTCAGGGTGTATTTAATGTCTTTCTATGCCTGTCGTGAAGTTAAGCCCATTACTATTTGGGGTCTCTTGCCAGGATAATAGTTTGTTTATCCTTTCCGTCCCCCCCTGGCCAATTCCGGTCACTTCCCCGAGTCCCCCCAACGAGTGCTATGTGGGGGGGGTTCATGTGGGTTGCGCAGAGCATGCAGTTGCCTTTTTTTGCAACGGCATATTGGGTCGTCACAGAAAATCGCACGACATACAGGTTGTCTCAAAACCCCTTTTAAGGTTGAGAGAAACCAATGGAGACCAACCTTTTTTGGACTTTCTTACCAATGACTTTCTTACCAATGACGGACAAATACTGAGAGGTGTTATGCTCAAGAGGCAGACCTCCACAAACACAGACAATGTCTAGGTTTTGTGTTTGTGTTTGCTCGGCGTCGTGGTGGAGAGGCGTGAACTTAATGTTTGTTTCGGCTTGGCAAATCACCGAGCCCCCCAGCAGTTCTGCATGTTCCCGGTGATCGTCAAAGCACTGGCATGGCTTTGATGTTAAATCGGGCACTCAAACATGGGCGGCTTCCCTGCTTTCCGACGAACAAAGCACACGTTTCTCCCCACAATAAGCTTTGTGTGTGTGCTTTTCGAGTTCCTTTGCTGGCCATCACACAAGCCAAACATGTTTCTTTTTGATTTGGGTATTCCAGGTTGGCCTTCCCATTAAATTCCAAAACGCGCAAGCGCAAGTCCTGTTTGTTGGATTTTCTGGGTGCCAGACGGCTAGGCGTGTGTGCCAACACCCCTGCTCTGGACGGAGATCTGGACGGAGCCGGCCTACAATCAGCGGGTGGTCCATTTCAACCTTTCCTCTCCACGGATCCCGCAGGTGGTGTGGAGCGTCCGGACTTTTCCTGCGGGCTCCGCTGTCACAGGTGGCCTGCCCTGAAATACGGGCCAAGGCACACAAAATGGTGCGTAGTCCATGTTTCGAGGGGTTTCTTTGTCCCTTTCTTGGAGACGCAATTTGGGGGGCAACCTTCAAAATCACTACTGAAAGTCTGGCTTCAGTTGGGATAGAGGGTGCTAAATAACCCATGTGTGTTTTGCTTCCCGAATCCAACAATGGGATGGTTGCTGTGTTTTTTCCAGACCTGTTCAGCACGATGGGTTGAACTAACACCGGCTCCAGGGTGGCCCCGCGGCTCCTGGCCTTCTCTTGGCCGCCTCCCTTTTGTTTCCCTAAGATCCCACAAATTCCTTGACATCCATTTGACGAAGGGATGATTTTGTCAGTTTCCCCTCTTCTACTCTGGGAATATGTGATGATTTGTTCCAGGTGTCTTAAGCAAATGGTAGTTGAGATCCCCACAGATCCCTAACAAGAGCGTGTTTAGAGGTAGCAGGGAAGCGGCAGGATTGATTTCCACCAAGTGCACAATAATTTTGCCCCCCCGCGCAAACAAAGGAAACACTATTGAAACCTCTACCAAAAAGTCAGGCCCTCACAGGCAGGCACACGGCGCCCAAAACCATGTCTACCGTTGTGTGTTTCTTTTCAGGGCTTCCCTCCAGCTCCCACCGGGGAGGGCCACTCTGATCACCCTGGAACTCAATACCCCGAAACGCCACACATCGATCAACCCATTGCCAAGAGCACAAGACACATCCACCCGAAAAGGGGCCCCAGTTGAAGCTTGCCAAAGAGTATCAGAGTATCGCCGTTCAAGAAACACGCGCGTCTCTTTTCGGGGCTTTCCTCTGGCTTCCACAGACTTCAGGTCCCGGACCCCTCTCCCCCGTTTCGAAGAATCCGGCAAACAGCTCGGCAGGAACTCAGAGCCTAAGCCTCCGCGGTTTCCTGAAACCTCCGCTCGCAGGCCGTCTGAGTCTAGGAACGACTTGGGCAAAATCACACATAGATCGGGGTCGCCAATGGCGGGTTGTCAGTGGGGAGACAGGGGGATGAGATCGAAGGTCCTTGCTGATGACAATTTTGCGACCCTTGTCGCGGCCGTGGAGGAGGTTCATCTACAACACATCAATGAAGGAGCCGAGGCTTGTGACCTTCTGATGTTTTTACCTGCCATTTTTTGCGGCTGGAGCTTTGGATGAGCCATGAGGCATTTCATTTGATATTTGATTCTTCAAACAGGCAATTTAATTGGCCACGGCCTCAGCTTTCTCTCTAGAAGCCTTGGTAACCAGTGCATCAGAGCGACACGTGTACTTGACTTCAATTGGCGTAAAAGTGCGCGGAGCCTGCCTTCGACTTCCTGTGGAAGTGTCCGGAGAGGAAACTCAACCAGTGAGCTATCCATGACTTGATGAGGAAAGCGGAATGTGGGTTGGCAAAGGTATCCATGTTTCACAAGCGGGCGCGCAGAGTGGAAGTCATAGGATGTTCTTGGGTGCCACCAATTTTTGCAGGTGAGGTTGCTTCCATCTTCTTCAGGGAGGCCAAAGAATGCCTAGGTGCTAGGCCCAAGTCCAAACACTTACTACGTACTTTTCTGAGAATGTGCTAATGCCTCGCTTTTCCGCGGATGGTCTACAGATCATGAGCCTTTCGGTCTCGGGTGAGGTTTGGGGGTGTGAGGGGTGGGGGTTTGTGTAAGATCTCCTGCCTCCGCACATGTAAGATCTCACATGCATAGCGTCTGCTTCCAAAACATTGGATCAGCCATTCGTTCTTGAAAGCCTCCTAAGACAAGTGACTCCTCAGGTTTACGCACCCAAGGGTGGACCTCTCATTTCAGACATCAGCAAACACATGCTGTCAATGGCTCACACTCTGAATTCAGCTGTTATTTTTCCCCCGAGTTTATATTGGCTCAAAGATGGGGTTGTTTATGCGCTTGACAAAGTCTTTTTTTGAGAAAGTTGGCAAACATCCAGTTCAAGAAAGGTTTGTGATGCTCTTTCCTCAGGGAATTGCAGAACGGTGAAAAGTCAACTCTTGCCTCGGCGAAATGCACCGCGTTCAATAAAGAAGTGTGTGTTTTCCTTGCACTAAATGCACAACGCACTGCAAAATACCAACATAATTCACGGGGTCCAGTGTTTGTGGGAGAGGTGTTCATATGCATATCTGCGCAGAGAGTGGAAACCATTTTTTGGGAATGTCTTGTTTTGGATTCACAGGTGTTCAATGAAGATCGTTTGGTTGTGTATACTCTCCACATTTAGTTGTTCAGTGTTTGCTTGCGGGGCTGGGTGTGTGTAGGTCATGCGGTCAGGACCAAACTTGTGTGGGGGGGGCCACATGATTAAGGCGGGCCTCAATTTTTGTGCCCAGTTGCTCGATAGGCGGGATAGTTTCCAAGCAAAGCGGCCGGACGTGGCGGGAGAGGTTTTTGGGCGTTTTCAAGGGGAAGTGTTCAAATGTGGTAGGGTTGTTAAGGCCGGGATCTAGGGGGGGGTAGTGGGGAGCCCTAGGGTTCCGTAGCCGGGTTCCTTAGTAGGTTCCAAGGGTTCCTTGGGGAGGTTTATGGAATCCCCCCCCTCGACCCCCCCCTCAACAACCCCATGAAAATGCAGGCCTTCAATGTTAGGGAGGTGTTCGTTTTTTCAGGGGGCATTGAGGAGGGGAAAGGGGCAATATTTGGGGCGTGGTTTCAGGTTCTAGGGGTGGCCTTGTGTTTCTTTTCCTCGGTGTGGGTTCCGGTTTGAATTTGGCTTGGGTGCCTTGCACCCTTCAGCGCTGATGCAGAGTAATCCACCAACAGTTTCCAGCTGGACAGCTCCTCATAATGGGTCCACGGCCAAGGAACGAGGATCATCAATGGGAGCTTCACCTAATAGTTTGAGGCACCCCTGATTAGGAACAGTGCCTTCAGGCTATACGATGAAGCTTTGACTTTCCCTTATAGAGTTTGTCCATGGAGAGCGCTTTTATTTTACAGGGCGTGCAGGTGCTAGACATCCCAGCTTGCAGTTGTCTCAGGGCAGATGCCCCGCTGCAACCCCGTGAGCGCAGAAAGGTGGTACATCCATGGGAGGTGTACCGCGCATCCAGGGACTTGCTGGTTGTGAAACAAGTTATTCTTTTTGAAAAGTCTGAAGAAGTGTTGTGTGGGTTTCGTACCCCCTGTTTCCACAGGGCTCTCAAAAGTCTGCAACAATGGCCTGAGCACGGACTAGCTTGGAGCCACGGTGAAGCAATGTTTGGGGGTTCTTGGGCGGTGCAGGATTTCGTCAACAGTCACCGTTCTGGAGACCCATGTGGGTGTCTCAAAATAGGGGACCCCTTTTTGGGCTGGTTTCTTCTAGGTTCCCTTGAAATTCCAGCTCAAAGGGGGTCCACACCCATGTCCTCTTTCTTTCTCTTCCGCTGCAGAGCTTTTTGTCGTCAAGTCGTCCTTGCCCCTCCTTGCAGGAGACTGAGCTGAAGCGTTGACTTGACTGCGACTTGTGCGCTTTTGCAAGCGGCAGAAGCAAAGCAAAAGAGGGAAAGCAGGGCCAAGTCATGAGCACTTCTTGTTTCTGGCACGTCTTGTTTCTCGTTGAGATGCCGTTGTTGAAGTGTCAGAATCACCATGCAAGCATAATACGCTGTGCCCTGGAACAGTGACAAAGCGGCACCCCTGAAGATCAGGTAACGGAGCTGCACAGGTCATGCCCAGCTGGACGGCTTCCATCGAAAGCGGGCGCTTTTCAAGGAGTCAACGTGTTCCGAGATTGAAACCTGCGATGCGTGAATCAGCTGCTTTGCCGGTCAAACGGCGTCCCAAGGCATCCAAGCTTCCCCAAGCCTCGCACGAGTCTATGAAGGGCAGCTTCGTGACCTCTTGCAACCAGCAAAGCTACATGAATAAGTCTGACAAAACCTGATCTGCGGACCCGCGGCCATCTTGGCTTGAGAATTTGGGTGCCAGTTCGTCTGGACCCTGGGCTCCTTGGCAGCAGATGTCGTACCGGCTTTGGTCAAGGGATTTGTTGGGGTGCTATTAGGAGTGCTTGGGGAAGCCTGGGATGAGCCCAGCTGCAGAACACGATGCTTAAAAGTGAACATTTTCAACTTGGAGGCGCGGGGAAGTACTTCATGTACTACTCTCCTACTTAAGCATTGTGGAATTTCGAGCCAGGAATCACGCATTGCTTTCACAAGTTGATCTGAGTTGTGGACAGGTGCTTCATGTATTTCTGTCGTACTTGAACATCTAAGATGTTCCAGCCAGAGACTCGGAAAAGTATTTCGCGTGTTGTTTGCGTGCTTGAAAACCCTATGATTCCCCAAACAGCGGTTACATGGTAAGAGGTTCTTGCAGTATGAGACAGGGCCGGGTTCGGTCGAGGTTTCGCGCTCATGCTGGCACTGCTTTAATTGCGCTGCTCCGCCGGCTAACGTGTCGATGAGAGTCGTGGCCCTTTTCAGAAGTGTGCTCTTGCTGTGGGGCCGTGTAGATCTTGGGACCTGCAACTTTGTGTGTCCATTTTGTGTGGCAGGTGCAGAGGATTGTCATTTTTTTGGAAGCTCTGAACCGTTGTTCCGTGTGACAGGTGGGCCGAATTTGGGCGAGTCTAAACGATTTCCAAGTTCTCAACTAAACAAGAAGTCTCGTACGAAAGCTTTGTTTTTGAGACCTGCATGGTTTTGCTGGTTTGGGAAACGTGTCAAACTTCGTTGCAGGGGCGTGATTGTGAGACATCGCCTGAGTAGTTTCCGAATGCCAAGAATATTTCTCGTGGGAGGGATTACATTCTAAGCTTTCATGCCTCGGCACAATACTTCGGATGACCCGGTCCATTTGTCCTGGCGGGCGCAGCACTTTGTTCGATGCCTAGATTGAACTTCCATTCAGAGCGCTCGGTTTGTTACCTCCTGTCTTGCTCGCGCGACCTTCTGTGAGTATAGGGTGGGTCAATAGTCGTGTTTTTGTTGAGATCTTCCAGGTGTTGGCGCTATCTGCAAAACATGTAAAGCCTCATTCATGGCCAATGCAAAATATAAAGCGCAAGACATGGACCCCTTATTTGCAAAGTTCCTGTGTATTCAGAAACAAACAAGCAGAAGTTGTTCAACACATTGTTTATTGTCAACCGTGTTTAAGTACACCTTTTCAAAGAACGTGCTAAAAGAACTTGCATGTTGCCAAAAGATGTTGTTATATGTTGTTGTGCATTGTTTCCTGCCTTTGTGTCTTCGGATTGGCAACTGACCCACAGGCTTTCTACAAGCACCAGGGCCGGGATAGTGTCTTTAGAAAGCGAGGCAATCCTTTTCTGATATCTCCTTTGCGACATCACAATTGACTGGACATGATATCGACAGGCTACCTCGCGTGCGAGGGGCAGGATGGAGCATGATGGCTTTGATTTGACTTGACGACGTTTGGATCACGCATCTTGGTTTTGCGGGGCTGCAAACAGGCTGACTTGGCCGCAATTTGAAACATCACAGTGTAGCCCATCAACGAACGCAGATAGTTGATCCCACGAATTTGAGCTCAGAGGTCTGCAAATGCATCTTTCAGTGGCAATGGCGCCAGTCCATTGGAGTGGTCGCGAAACCTGATAGAAGCCACGAACCCAAATGCAAAAGAGAGCCCTGGCAGCGTGCAAACTCTCAATTCGATCAATGTTTTCAGCCGGAGCAATGCTGTGAGCGATGCCTCTGAGCGACATTGCAAGCGGTGCTTCTGAAGACACTCATAATAAGTAACGTACACTTCTGACTGACACTTTAAAGCGGCGCTTCTGACTGACACTTTAAAGCGGCGCTTCTGAGCGACAGCCCGAGCACTACTTCTGAGCGACAGTCTTGAATGACACGTGCGAGCAAAACTTCTGACTGACACTTTTGAGCGACGCCTCTGAGCGACAACACGACACTTCTGAGCGACAACGAGCGACACTTCTGAGCGACACTCTTCAATGTCACTTGTGAGCGAGACTTCTGATTTACACTGACACTTCTGAGTGACAACACTAGCCACACTTCTTTGCGACACTCTTGAATGACACTTGTGAGCGACACTTCTGACTGACACTGTCGAGCGCTATTTTTAAGCGACAACGCGCCACTGAGCGACTACTGAGCGACACTCTTGAATGACACCTGTGAGCGGCACTTCTGACAGACACTTTTGAGCGACGCTTCTGAGCGACAACACAAGCTCTGACACGCTTGAGCGACACCTCTGAGCGACAACGCGATACTTTTGAGCGACGCTCTTAAAAGACACCTCTGAGCGACACTTCTGACTGATATTTGTGAGCGACACTTCTAGGGGACAACACGAGCGACACTTCCGAGCGACATTCTTGAAAGACACTTGTGAGCGACACTTGTGGGCGACACTTCTGACTGACACTGTCGAGCGACACTTCTGAGCGACGCTTGGGACTGACACTTGTGAGCGACACTTTAGAATGACACTTTTCAGCGTCCCTTCTGACACTACTGGGCGACACTTTTAGGGGACAACGCGAGCAACCAAGCGGTACTCTCGAATGACACTTGCAAGCAACACTTCTGACTGACACTTCTGAGCGACTCTCTTGCATGACATTTGTGGGCGACACTTGTGGGCGACACTGCTGACTGACACTGTCGAGCGACACTTCTGAGCGACGCTTGGGACTGACACTTGTGAGCGACACTTTTGAATGACACTTTTGAGCGTCACTTCTGACACTTGTGAGCGACGCTTCTAAGGGACAACGCAAGCGACGCTTCCAAGCGGCACTCTGGAATGACACTTGCGAGCGACACTTCTGACTGACACTTCTGAGCGACACTCTTGCCTGACATTTGTGGGCGACACTGCTGACTGACACCGTCGAGCGACACTTCTGAAAGACGCTTTTGAGCCACACTTCTGATTGACCCTTTCGAGCGACGCGTCTGAGCGACGCTTCTGCCTGACACGTCTCAGCGACACTCTTGCATGACACTTGTGGGCGCTTCCGCCACTTTTGAGCGACACTTCTGACTGACACTTGTGAGCCACACTTCTGACTGACACTTTTGAGCGACACTTCTGACGGACAGTTCTGAGCGACACGTTTGAGCGCCGCTTGTGACTGACACTTCTCAGCAACACTCTTGAATGGCACTTGTGAACGGCGCCTCTGACTGGCACTTTTGAGCGACACTTCTGAGCGATGACATGACACTTCTGAACGACACTTCTGACTGACACTTTTGAGCGACACTTCTGACATCTGACTGACACTTTTGACGACATTTCTGACTGACGCTTTTGAGTTGCACTTCTAAGCGACAGTCTTGAATGACACTTGTGAGCGACACTCTTGAAGCGTCACTTCTGACCGACACTTTCGAGCGACACTACTAGGGGACAACGCGAGCGACGCTTCCGAGCGACACTCTTGATGACTGACACTGCTTAGCGACACTCTTGCGTGACACTTTTGAAGCGTCGCTTCCAACTGACACTTTTGAGCGACGCTTCTAGGCGACAACACGAGCCACAGCTCCGAGTGACACTCTTGAATGACGCTTGTGGGCAACACTTCTGACTGACACTTCTGAGCGACACTCTTGAACGACACCTCTGACGGACGCCTCTGAGCAGCACTTCTGAGCGACAACACGCCACTTCTGAACGACGCTACTTTTGATTGACACTGTTGAGCGACACTTCTTCGCGACACTCTTGAATGACACTTCTGAACGACACTTCTGACTGACACTTTTGAGCGACACTTCTGACATCTGACTGACACTTTTGACGACATTTCTGACTGACGCTTTTGAGTTGCACTTCTAAGCGACAGTCTTGAATGACACTTGTGAGCGACACTCTTGAAGCGTCACTTCTGACCGACACTTTCGAGCGACACTACTAGGGGACAACGCGAGCGACACTTCCGGGCGACACTCTTGATGACTGACACTGCTTAGCGACACTCTTGCGTGACACTTTTGAAGCGTCGCTTCCAACTGACACTTTTGAGCGACGCTTCTAGGCGACAACACGAGCCACAGCTCCGAGTGACACTCTTGAATGACGCTTGTGGGCAACACTTCTGACTGACACTTCTGAGCGACACTCTTGAACGACACCTCTGACGGACGCCTCTGAGCAGCACTTCTGAGCGACAACACGCCACTTCTGAACGACGCTACTTTTGATTGACACTGTTGAGCGACACTTCTTCGCGACACTCTTGAATGACACTTGTGAGCGACACTTCTGACTGACACTTCTGAGCGAGACTTCTGAGCGACACTCTTGCATGACACTTGTGGGCGGCGCTTTTGACTGACACTTTTCAGCGACACTTCTGAGAGACACTTCTGACTGATACTTCTGAGCGACACTCTGAAACGCCACTTGTGAGCAACACTTCTGACTGACACTCTTGAGCGACATTTCTGAGCGACAACACGACCGACCCTTCTGAGCGACAAAACACAACGGCGCGAACACATTTGGCACGTCAAAAAACGTCGTTTCGACGACAAAATGCGACACCACTGGCGCATTCGACACACCCAGAGGTCACGTTTCGCAACAAAACGTAACGACACGGACTCATTCAACACGTCCAGAAGCCACGTTTCGGCGACCAAATGCAACGGCGCGGACACATTCAACACGTCCAGAAGACACATTTCGGCAAGGAAACGCAACGGCACAAACACATTTGACACGTCCAGACGTCAAGTTTCGACGGCAAAACCCAACGGCGCGGACACATTCGCACGCCCAGAAGTCACGTTTCGGCGACAAAACGCAGCGACACGGACATATTCGACACACCCAGAGGTCACGTTTCAACGACAAAACCCAACGGCACGGACACATTCGACACGCCCAGAAGTCACGTTTCGGCGACAAAACGCAACGACACGGACAGATTCAACACGAACCCACGTTTCGGCAACAAAACGCAACGGCGCGGACACATTCAACACGTCCAGAAGACACGTCTCGGCGACAAAACGCAACGGCGCCGATGCATTCGACACGTCCAGAAAAAAGTTTCGGCAACAAAACCCAACGGCGCGGACACATTCCAACGGTGTTTCGACGACAACACCCAACGGCACGAACACATTGACACGTGCAGAAGACACGCTTCGGCGACAAGTTGCAACGGCACGGACACATTCGACACGTCCAAACGTCACGTTTCGACGACAAAACCCAACGGCGCGGCGATTTGACGCTAGAACATCGACCAGAGTGCAGGTGGAAAAGGAGCGGGGCACTGTGGGAACATCATGATTTTGAGACATTTTGATCAATTTCAGGCTCCGCAAAACACGGCGATTTTTGGACAGAACCAACGAAAATGAGACTCGAGCACACGCTTGCGCACGCATTCCAAGCAAGACACAACTCACAACGACCACCCCTGAAACGCAAATCTCATTGGCGCGGCGACGCAAACGCGCGAGCTTCCAAAACACCGCGCCTGCGCAGCAACACCACACGTGGAGCTTGCGAAGCTACGATGCCGCACAGGCGCAACGAATCGTGCTCTTTCACATCCACCCGAAACGTCCTTTTGCTGGAAACGTCCTCTTGCTGCGAACACATACGAACGCTTGCGCTTGCGGGCATAAAATCAAGGACTTCGGGCCACGTCCTAACCCCCAGACCCCCAATCTCCAAACGGGAACCCTTCTGCGGCTGAAAATCACACTTCTCCACGCTGATTTCTATTACCGCGGAGATGCGACTGATGTGAGCACTGTGTAAATTGCGCTGCAGCTAGAGAATTTCATCCAACCTTTTTTTGAGCTGCGATGCTCCACGTAGTGCTTAGGTTTCAGAGAACTTGGGACGCTTCTGGGGGTCTGTCTCTAGGAATATTTTCAGCGAAAGTTTTGAAGCAGATATATTACACTTGCCTTTGTTTCGAAGATCCCACATGGTCTCCTCCTTGCAATGGCAGCGGATTGTTTGTCTCTCACTTTGCTTGTCTCTATGCATCTGACTACCTATTGAGCTATCTGCTTATCAGGCTATCCATGTGTCAGGCTTTGGCAGGCTATCCCTTTGTCAGGCTACGCATTTGTTAGGCTAGCTACTTGTCAAGCTTGGTGTCTGTCGAGCCATCTATTCGTCAAGCTAAATATCTCTTCAATCATCTATTTGTCGAGCCTGTTGTTTAAACGTCAAGCATCCAGTTGTCAAGCTAGCTATCTGTTGGGAATTTTGTCTGTCGTGCTGTCTACCTATCAAGCTGGCTATCTTGCAAGCTAGCTACCTGTCAAGCTCTTTGCCTGTCCAGCTTTCTTTCTGTCAAGCTATCTATTGTTAATGTGTCTGTATGTTACGCTAGCCGTCAAGCTATCTGTCCGTCGGCCTGTCAAGTTTCCTGTCTGTCAGCTATTTCCCAACGCCTCGATCATCAAAAACCCACGTGGTTTGATACTTTTTGCCATTCGCGCGTGACCCTCTGCGGGGTACACCAAGTACACTTCCGCAGATCCGGCTGGAAAATCGGAACCCTGGGCGTCCTCGACCATACTTTGTACGGTCTCGACCATTTTAAATCCGAAAGGTCCTGGATATTCCTTCTCCGGAATATTTCTCTGTTTTTCCGTCCTCCGTGTTTATTTAGGCGTTTCTCAAAGAAGTGGGAGGTCAAACCTGAATGTCAGGTGCTTGTTCAGCCGCATGCAGTCGGACATTGCGCTGGAGACAAGGCGGGCTGCAGATATGAAACTATGGCCGTCAACCCACGTTGGTCATGTTGAGTTCAAACCCTGGGGCATCCTCGCTACGCTTAAGTGCCGCAACAATCTGTCTCTGCAAAGCTGAAGGGGTGGGGGGTAGGTGGAGCAAAGCGATCATGACTAGCCAGGCTGAGAGGGATGCTGCGCCGGATGGCATCCCAGCAACGGTCTGAGAAAGGCCTGTTTTGCCAAAGTGAACCTTGTTTGCATCCCCGCTCTGTCGCCACACAGTATGCGTGCTGGGGACGCCCAGGAGTCGCGCGGCTGGACCAGTCCCAGCGGGGACTGGCAGACCACCTGCTGGTGGCGAGCCGCGAAGACGAGGGTCAAAGCTGAGTCTTTGTGGGGAACTTGCGAGTTCATTGCCTTTTAGGATGGCGCCCCGTGCTGAGGCCCTTTTCGGGTCGGCCCGCAGTCAAGGCTTGGCTGTTTCGCTGCCAAACTTTCTAAGGCGCGGGCGGTCAGGTGTGGATCCCAGGTTTCACAGACGACTTTGGCCCAGCGCTTTGATCCACACCCCCCAATCAAATCCCTAAATCCACACCCCCAAACAATTCCGATTCATACCTTGCAAAATCTGCGATCCAGGCCCTTAAAGCACCTTGCTTCGGCAAACTGCAACATGTTCACGCAGGGGCCTAGAGTTTTTTTGTAGCCATGCCGGCGTTCACCCCGCGATCCATACCCCGATCCAAGCCCGATCCAAGCCCGATCCATGCCTGATCCATACTCGATCCATGCCTCCGGATTGATGTTGCTGCCTCGTGCTGCCTCAAGACCGAGGGACTTTCTTACTTGGCATTGCGTTTAGACGTTGCCCAAACGTTGTCCAAACGTTCGCGTGATTTGCACGGAGGGGGAAAGAGTAAAATTTCATGTTTTATTCTTGCAGGTCCACACAGTCCTTTCCATGTCACGCGGTCCTTTCCATGTAGTCCACACGGTCCTTTCCATGTTGTCCACGCGGTCCTTTCCATGTGGTCCACGCGGTCCTTTCCGTGTGGTCCACGCGGTCCTTTCCATGTGGTCCACGCGGTCCTTTCCATGTGGTCCACGCGGCCCTTTCAGGTCCACGCAGTCCTTTCCGTCCTTTCCATGTAGTCCACTCCACGCGGTCCTTTTCCATGTGGTCCACGTGGTCCCCTCCACGCAGGCGAGGATATGCCCACCCGCGAAGCCGCGAAGCTGCGTCGGGCACGCGACGCGCCCTTCCTGCGCGGCTCCAGCTGCCTCGCAACATGGAAGTTGACCGAGGGCTCTACCTCTGTCGCGTAAACAAGGAGCTCACAAGTCCCTTTTAAAGGACGCCAGTTTTCAAGGATTATGACCGGCTCAGACAGGAGAGTTTTAGCGGAACAATTAAAGGACCGGATAACCCCACATGCTATGTTTTTCCCAAATGTCCACACACATGTACCGTGCGCCCCTTGTATGGATGCGATTACAGAGCACCCAGATGCACAGAATGCAGCGCCTGCCACGACTTCGGCAACGGCATCGCCAAAGTGCTGCGCCTGCCACGATTTCGCAACGGCATCGCCAAAGTGCTGCGCCTGCCACGATTTCGCACACCCCCCGCCGCGCGCGCGACAACATCCTGTCCCTCTAGACAGCTGCCGAATGCGACCCCTGCCACACAAACACACACCCAGATGCACAGAATGCTGCGCCTGCCACGACTTCGGCAACGGCATCGCCAAAGTGCTGCGCCTGCCACGATTTCGCAACGGCATCGCCAAAGTGCTGCGCCTGCCACGATTTCGCACGCCCCCCGCGCGCGCGACAACATCCTGTCCCTCTAGACAGCTGCCGAATGCGACCCCTGCCACACAAACACACACCCAGATGCACAGAATGCTGCGCCTGCCACGACTTCGGCAACGGCATCGCCAAAGTGCTGCGCCTGCCACGATTTCGCAACGGCATCGCCAAAGTGCTGCGCCTGCCACGATTTCGCACGCCCCCCGCCGCGCGCGCGACAACATCCTGTCCCTCTAGACAGCTGCCGAATGCGACCCCTGCCACACAAACACACACCCAGATGCACAGAATGCTGCGCCTGCCACGACTTCGGCAACGGCATCGCCAAAGTGCTGCGCCTGCCACGATTTCGCAACGGCATCGCCAAAGTGCTGCGCCTGCCACGATTTCGCACACCCCCCGCCGCGCGCGCGACAACATCCTGTCCCTCTAGACAGCTGCCGAATGCGACCCCTGCCACACAAACACACACCCAGATGCACAGAATGCTGCGCCTGCCACGACTTCGGCAACGGCATCGCCAAAGTGCTGCGCCTGCCACGATTTCGCAACGGCATCGCCAAAGTGCTGCGCCTGCCACGATTTCGCACGCCCCCCGCCGCGCGCGCGACAACATCCTGTCCCTCTAGACAGCTGCCGAATGCGACCCCTGCCACACAAACACACACCCAGATGCACAGAATGCTGCGCCTGCCACGACTTCGGCAACGGCATCGCCAAAGTGCTGCGCCTGCCACGATTTCGCAACGGCATCGCCAAAGTGCTGCGCCTGCCACGATTTCGCACGCCCCCCGCCGCGCGCGCGACAACATCCTGTCCCTCTAGACAGCTGCCGAATGCGACCCCTGCCACACAAACACACACCCAGATGCACAGAATGCTGCGCCTGCCACGACTTCGGCAACGGCATCGCCAAAGTGCTGCGCCTGCCACGATTTCGCAACGGCATCGCCAAAGTGCTGCGCCTGCCACGATTTCGCACGCCCCCCGCCGCGCGCGCGACAACATCCTGTCCCTCTAGACAGCTGCCGAATGCGACCCCTGCCACACAAACACACACCCAGATGCACAGAATGCTGCGCCTGCCACGACTTCGGCAACGGCATCGCCAAAGTGCTGCGCCTGCCACGATTTCGCAACGGCATCGCCAAAGTGCTGCGCCTGCCACGATTTCGCACGCCCCCCGCCGCGCGCGCGACAACATCCTGTCCCTCTAGACAGCTGCCGAATGCGACCCCTGCCACACAAACACACACCCAGATGCACAGAATGCTGCGCCTGCCACGACTTCGGCAACGGCATCGCCAAAGTGCTGCGCCTGCCACGATTTCGCAACGGCATCGCCAAAGTGCTGCGCCTGCCACGATTTCGCACACCCCCCGCCGCGCGCGCGACAACATCCTGTCCCTCTAGACAGCTGCCGAATGCGACCCCTGCCACACAAACACACACCCAGATGCACAGAATGCTGCGCCTGCCACGACTTCGGCAACGGCATCGCCAAAGTGCTGCGCCTGCCACGATTTCGCAACGGCATCGCCAAAGTGCTGCGCCTGCCACGATTTCGCACGCCCCCCGCCGCGCGCGCGACAACATCCTGTCCCTCTAGTGAGTGTGAGTGAGTGAGTGTGAGTGAGTGAGTGTGTGTGAGAGTGTGAGTGTGTGTGAGTGAGTGATGAGTGTGAGTGTGAGTGTGAGTGAGCGTGAGTGAGTGTAGTGAGCGTGAGTGAGTGAGTGTGAGTGAGTGTGTGTGAGTGAGTGAGTGTGTGAGTGAGTGTGTGAGTGAGTGTGAGTGAGTGAGTGTGTGAGTGAGTGAGCGAGTGTGAGTGAGTGAGTGTGAGTGAGTGAGTGTGAGTTGAGTGAGTGAGAGTGAGTGAGTGAGCGAGCGAGTGAGTGAGTGAGTGAGACGGAGACGAGCGGGAGGAGGAGGAGGAGGAGACGCGGCGCGCGGACGACGAGCGGAAAAAGTAAGAACCCCACACAAAGATGTGGGGAAAAAAACGAAAAAAAAAAAAAAAAAACAAAAAAATGAGTTTTTTTGCATTTTGCCCTTCCCCCACCCCCAGAACCCTCCCCAGACCCGTGCTTGAGTTGTTGCTGGAGTTGTGTTTGAGTTTCTTTTGAGTTTTCCCAGATTCAGACTATTTCAGGTTGAGTTTTTCGGATTGTTTTTTTTTGAGTTTTTTTGTTTTTGCAAATTCCTGGATTTGCGGCCTGTGTGGGCGAGATCAGGTCTTATTTCAAGGAGGCTTCCCTCAGCTTCCATGTTAGTTGGAGGGAGGGTAGCAGTTGCCCCTTTAAAAGGGTACCAAAATAGGAGGATGTGAAGGACTACCTTTGGCTCAGAGTCACAAAGACGCGCCGAACACTCCACTTCCGTGTTGGGGAAGGGGTATCTGCGGATTTGGGGCCTCTCTGAGTCGCACCCTCCACAAGTTGGACACTAGCTGTTTCTTGTTTTCAAAAAGGCGCTTTGCATCTGCATCTGTGCGTTTGTTGTTGCACCTGGTTTCGGCTGGTTGGCCCCCACCCCCACCCCTCACCCCCCCGCCAAGGCGCATGGACTCGGAGCAGCAGAAGTTCTGCCGGGCCCTGCCGCCCGGCTTGGTGAAGCGGGATTTTCAGACGGCGAGAGCTGGCGGAGTGGGGGGGAGCGGGTGTAGCTGGGTGGGTGGGGGCGGGGTGGGGTGGGTGGGTGGGGTGGGGATGGTGAGGGGTGGTGGTTGGGGTAGGTGGGGTGGGTGGTAGCAGGCACCGCGGAAATATTGAGAGGTGGACAGACAGTTTCGCAACCATGTGCAGCCTCCGATTTCTGATCCATGGCAAAATGCCCCTTTGGGCAGAGTTGTCTCCTCCGAGTGCTTTCGAGATATGGAACTTCCTTTTTGTTTCTTTCCGAGGTGCCCGTCAACATGGGGCGCCTCCTTTGTGCTTTGCCTTTAAACCGGCCCCCCCAGAAGGGGGGTCTTCTCTTCTCTTCTCTTCTCTTCTCTTCTCTTCTCTTCTCTTCTCTTCTCTTCTTTCTTCTTGCCTATCTTCTTTCTCCTCTTCTCTTCTCTTCTCTTTTCTCTTTTCTTCTTTGCTCTTCTCTGTTCTCTTCTCTTCTCTTCTTTTCTGTTCTGCTCTCCTCCCTTCTCTTTTCTTATTTTCGCAGCTCTTCTCTGTTCTCTTCTTCGTTTTCCTCTTTTTTCTTTCTTGTTTCCTTTTTTCTGTTCTTTCCTCTTCTTGTTTTTTCTCTTTTTTTCTTCTCTCTTCTTCTCTTCTCTTCGTTCCTCTTCTCTTCTTGCTTTTCTTTTTCGCTCTTTTCTTCTTGTCTTTCTCCTTTTCTTGTCTGCAGGTGCGAAACTGTACTTTGCGTATTACTTTTGCACTTAAAAGATGCGATGTTCGAGCCGGAGCTGCGAAATTGTATTTCTCGCACTGCTTTTGTACTTCAAAGATCCGATTTTTGAGATGGAGCTGTGAAACTGTATTTCGCGTACTACTTTTCCACTAACAAGGTGCGATTTTCGAGCTGTAGCTGCGAAACTGTACCTTACGGGTATTGTACTTAAAAGTTACGATTTCCAGCCAGAGCTGCAAAAGCGCGCTTCACTCCAAGACTATCCACCCTTCCATGACTTTGTGGCCGTGAGCATCGAAAGTGCTGTGCCTGCCACGAAGTCTGCGTCTCAAGTTGCCAAAGTCTTGCACTTGCCGCGCGAAACGTACCTCGAGCAGCCGAAGTGCTGCGCCTGCCACGAAATTGGCACCTCGCGTTGCGAATGCGCTGCGCCTGCTACGCGAAACGTACCTGATGTTGTAGAAGTTAGCGGCTGCCACAAAATCTGTACCTGAGCTGCGAAGGTGTTGCGCCTGCCACGAAAACTGCACCTCACGCTGCGAAAGCGCTGCGCTTGCCAACGAAATCATGGCGTGGCAGCCAGCTTGCGCGCCCATTCCATCGTAATTCGCAAATTACGCAACGCGCGCTGCCAAAATGCTGCGCTTGCTACAAAATTTGAGGGCCGCGTCAACAAAGTGCTGCGCTTGCCAAGAAATCTGCACTTCAGGCTGTGCCTGCCACGCGATTTGCACGTCCAACCCATGCGCGCGCGCCGTGCCAGTGGGGAACCTCCGAGACCGTGGCCAGACCTTTCGCTCAACAGGGGTAACTTTCGTGCTTATCGCACGCGTGCCAAATCAATTGTGAAAATATGATGATGTCACGCACGCTGTTTGGTTTGGCGGGGTCAGCATTTTGCTAAGCATGTAAGCAGGCAAAATTGGAGGCAGGGAGGGGGCTCTGTTCCCAAAACGAAACAACGTCACACGCAGCGTCACGTTTTTGTTTTATGTTGTTTTTTGGGGGCTCGAATCATAGGAACGCGCAACTCGCGCGTTCTAGGCGCCCGATTCTGCATACTCAAGATCGTTGAGCACCAGCCTGGGCAATTTTCCTAAATTGAAGGGTTCGGCCATCCGTTTTCAAAATCGTGAAAGCCAGCCTCTTGGGGGCGCTTTTGGGTGAAGGCGCCACCTGGAGTCTTATACTGCGAACGAAGTGGGTAGGGCTGAGGGCTTGATAATGGCAAAAGTTTGTCGGATCCTCTTAGAGGTGCTTCAAAAAATCCAAAAACGATTTTTGGGCAATTTTGGCAGAGCTGGGAGGATTGAATCCCCCGGGTCCACCTGCGTTTGTTGGGATGCATTTTGGGCAGGTCAAGGGCTTGAATCCCGATGGCGAGCGGTGAGTTTTCGGGCCCCCGTCGATTCGGTTTCAAGGATTATCTCTCGGGTTAGGAGTTTCAGCCGATATCGCGCTTTCCTGCAAACCCCGTCCCGGACTTCTACCGGCAGGGATCCAATTTCAGCTGCTTGCATGCTGTGTGATGCCACGAAGACTCCGGTCTAATCGGTACACCCCTAAAAAACAAACATGGGGCCTATGTTGAGCCGTCTGTGAGTAGGAGGGGCGCTACTTTCTCAGAGCTTTCTTTTTGGTTTCCGCTCGAGAAACCCCGTCAAAACGAATCTAATTGTTTTTGAAGGGCGCGCTTTTGTCAAACAAAGCATCCTTCAGAATAAGCTCTCTAACTCAGTGAGCCGGCGCCCAGGCTTGCCTTTTTGCTTGGCCAGCGCTCTTTCCACTGTACTTGGGGACAGATCCATTGCTGAAGGATAACACGCGCGCCAATTCGCCCCACAAAAAGCAACGCGCATGCGTCGGTGGAATGCGCACAGGGCAGCTGGCTGCCGGACTTCCCTGGCTTCCTGTGTTTCTAGTATTGGTTTGGATACCAACGGATTGGTGGGTTCCTGATTTGGCTTCGCGACTCTGGGCACTTGGAAACCAGGCTCAGAACACTATGCAGCAGCGGAGTTGCGTGCTCTCCAGGCTCTGTTTAACCGACTTTTTGCGGGGGTCGCAATCGTTTCAAGGTGACAACGCCAACAGTGCGCTATCAGGCTTTCAATGTTTTTGAATCGGACCGAACACTGCCAACATGTTGGGGCACGGTGTCAGACAGAACTTCGTGGCAAAGACGCAGTTTTCTTGCAGGAAGCAGGGAAGCAAATGGGCAGGGTCCGCTTTGAAAACTCCTGTCAAACCAGCCCAAAGCAGCAACAGGAGCCCAGAAGCGCAGTTTGAAAACAACCAGGGACGGCGACTTGGTCAGTACCCATTGCACATCTCTCCCGCGGGCTGGCAACCGAGGGGGAATGCCGCCGAGCAGTGAGCTTCACGCGGCAGAGGTGCTTGCGCAAATGGCAGGCACATGTACATAACACCGCCAAATGCCCGTAGCGGGGGCTGGATAAGGGGATCATCGACTTGGCTGGTCTAGGACTCATATGTTTTTTGTGTTTTTTTTCTTCTCTGAATTGCTTGTCGCCGTGGTAAAACAGAACCAACCAACACGTTTGCCGCCCTGCAACCACCGGTGTGTCGAGATCTCCCCCCGCCTTCCAGGACCAAGCAGCAGACAGAAAAGCAGCCTCCGAATCCTTTTTGATGGACCTTCCCTTCTGGGTTGATTGCTTGTTGTTGTGGGCTGCGGGCATTTCCCCTGTACAAGATTTGGGGACCCCCTTCTCGGGGCCCCTCTAGTTTCCGAACTAAAGCCAGCCCAAAAAAGATGACCGTGTTGTGAGACCTGTGTTCTGTGCGTTTGTGTTGTTGCGCTTGTCTTCATGCTCGCCTGTGTTTGAGTGTGTCTTTATGCACGTTGGTGTGCCTGTGTATGTGTTTATTTCCCGCATGTGTGTGTGTGCGCGCGTTTTGGCTTCCTCTACAAAGAAAAGAGTGCGTCAAAACTACAGCGCTGGTCCTTTGAATGGCTGCTAAGGGAAACCAAAAGGAAGCCGCTGGGCATACACCCTGGGGATACGCCTTCAAAACGTTCGCCCTCTGAAAGAACTCCTCATTACCGCAATCTACCGCGTGTTATTTTTGGCGGGGGTCCCTATGTTCCCTCTTTTTGCTGTACCATTTGGGGCGTCCAGGTTTTTGGATTTGTCGCAACCATGTAGCCCTGGCCTTTGGCTTCAGCCCGCTTCCGCCTGCCGGGTTCATTTCACACGGCCACGCAGCAAAACTTGGCCTTTTTCAGAAGGAATCAGGACCATGCTTGGTCTTGTTGATAGTGGCTTGGCTCACTCCATGAGCTGCTCTTGGAGCAGAACGAAGAGGAGGTTTCCAAAGAGACCGTGGAGAGGTGGTCTCCTGTCTTTGCTGGAAGACGGTGGACGTCTGCTGGAAGACGGGCGGGCGGGGCTGCCCCTTGTCCTTTGAAACAGACAGGTCTGCGCTGGGGTGGCCGAGGTCTGGGAAGATACACATGCCAACATGCTCTTCCAAACTTCAAAACCCAGTGCTTTGATTCCTTGGACCAAAAAAGTTCCTGTTGGGCGTGCCAGAATCTCTGTGGCTTTTTTGTTCCATCTTCGACCCTTTCTGTGAAAAAGGTTTTTCCCGAAAGCATCGCGAAGGGTTCTTCCGTGCGGAGCCGTTGGTCAACATACACAAAGCCAAGTTACACAGAGCCAAGAAAGGATGTGATCAAGAATTTGAACCAATGATATTGATACGGCGATCCGATCGAAAGATTGCTTTGGCTCGGCTTTTGGCGCTGTCTCGGCTCAACTCAGAGTCTCAGCCTCTCCTGTGTCCCTGCATGCCCGGCCCTCAGGAAGGGCACCTCGATTATCTTTGAATCATGTTCGCTATGAGCCAGCCACAGCAATGCCCAAAGGTTAGAGTCAAACCCTGGCTCTGACTAAGGGGGCACGCAGGAGATTGAATGCAGAGGCCGGGGCGTCGAACGAGAATCTGGGCTTGTCATTTTGTGGGATTTGGACGCCCCCAAATGGCTCGTTTTTCTCCAGTTGGTTTCCCTTCAAAACCACCAAAGAAAAGGGCGTTCCTGCCAAACAATATCATGACCCATTTGTTCTTGGCCTTTTTCCTTGTGGTTTCCCTTCACCCGCCAAAGACGGGGTGCCTCCAAAAAATGACGTGTCTTCTTTGCCTTTCGCACCCAGAAGTCTCTCACAAGAGCCGCGTACCCCCCTCGCCAGGTAGCCGGGCCTCGGCGACCATGTTCTCGGAGTCCTGATTGCAGGGAGGTCGTTTGCCCCCCCGCGCTCAGCTTCCATAAGAAAACATGACAGCTGCTGTAGAATCTCGACGCCGGAACAATCCACCCCTTCTACTCGTAGTGGGGGTGTCCAGTGGAAATTCATCACTCTAGGGGAACATCTCCTATTAACCGGATGGTTGTATTCATCCGGGGTCAACATGAGGAAAGCGCTCACCCGTGCAAATTGAGTCTCCCTGTGCGCAGTGCATCTCAGGACTGGCAGCGTGCCAAGTGGGAGGCCTTTGGGGCTCGGTCGGAGTTTCGGTCGCTGCATTGTATTTCTCGGTTTCGTGGATCTTTCGTCTAGCAGGAGAATCAGGATTTTGTTCCTTCATTTTTTCATTTTTTTCCTTTTTGTTTTCTTTTTCTTCAAAAAGCGATTCCAAGCGCTGCTCCTTTTCAGACCTGTTTTGCCTCACCAAAGCCATCTGAGTTGTACTCAAAACCCGGGCAAGTGAAGGTTGAGGGACAGTCCCAGCCAGAATTAGGTGCGGATCTTCGCCTTTGTAGTTCTTTACATCGGTTTTGGGGAGACCATTCTACTGCCGAACGGTTTTGATTGTGACTCAGCCCAAGGAGGGCGCCCACTCTTTCAGTCCGCGGGAAGCAGGCCCTATATTTGGCTTGTTTCACTATTTGGTTTTGCGCATGGATCCAGCATACTTTGGGTCATGCCAACAGCAACTTGAGGTGCTTTTATCTCGTATCCAACCCCATTAGTGGGTTGTTTGTGGATTCGGTGACTTTATTACATACCATATATGTATATATACATATGTATATACACATGTATATGATAGTATATGTATAAAACCAATATATGTCTATTTGTATATGTAATTTTCACATACATATATGTATATATATATACACACCACTCATATCTACCCTGACAGATCGTTGCTCTTGGCCCCGAGTCCAGGGCTTGGTCCGAGTCCAGGGCTTGGTCCGAGCCAGGGGGAGGCTCTGTTGCGCCAGCGCAAGGGCGACGCCTGGCGCCGCTCGGCCGATTCACCGCCCGGTGGGTCCCACCGGGTCCCGCGAGAAGTTGGGTCGTTCTCGCTGTGTGGAAGTTGAATGGCGTCCTAGGTTCATGCTGGATGCTTTTTGGACGGACCTTCTTTGTCTTACCGTTGTGTTTTTAGGTTTCCGAATTAGTTGGAACCCTTTAGGTGGTTGCAAAGTTAGTGGGAACCCTTGAGGTGGTTACTGTTTTCTGGATACACAATTAGTTGGAACCCTTGAGTTTCCGCACTGTAGTCGGCCCACTTACCGGGGCCGGCGGGGCCGGCCTCCTTTCCCTTTCGCTCTTGGAACCATCCATGCAGTTTTTGAGACGCATCCATCCTGGCCATGATCTTGAGGGTTGGCGAAGGAGACCTGGATTTGAGAGCGTTGGGCAAGTCCCATCCAATAGCGACCGTTTGCTCGCCGGACCGTTAGGAGGAGCTTCGGAGCTATCAGTAAAATGGCTGTGGGTCAAAACCAATGGTACCATTTTGGGATAGGCGCACCACCCATTTTAGTCCATTTTAGTGGTTGGATTAGGATGTCCGCTGGGGGTACGATTGGGGTTTTGATTCGATCACGTGCATCTTGTTCGCTGCTATTCAGCAGACAGCTGCGCATCAGGCCAGGAAAGTGTATAGACGGGTCGATTGTGTCGAGGAACAGGGTTTTAGTGGGACCCCTTTCTCTTCCCGCCCATGAGGGGTCCAGTGACTCTAAGGTCCCAGGTATGTCTTCGACTGCGTTTGTTGGCCGCTGCTGCTCTTCTGTGGGAGCCTCGTACACTACTTGATGCATTGATTGGGACACACGCTGTTAAGGAAGCCTGGAAGTTGTCTTTGTACCTTGTTGAATAAATTTGTGTGCCACACGCATACATGCAGAGACTTGCGGCCACAAGTTTGTTGGCTGACTTCTGCATGCCTACCAGCGCCCTCTCGTGTTGCGCAGCTTTTGTCCAGCCCCAACATTCCAAAAAAGGGGCCGGTGCCAGGCACAGATTTGTTAACGGAAAGCCAACTTACAGAACATCGAGGTGAAAGTGTTTGGACGTCACGAGTTCTTTTTTTTTTTTTTAGTCTTCTTCCCGCAAAGAGCTGGCCAGCTCTGATAGCTTGCATGCCGACCTGGCGGCGCAGCAGCCGCGCGGTGACAGGCGCGCCTGGGCGGGCTTGGAGTAGCAAGAGCGTCCCAGAAAGAAACCTGGCGGGGGAGCAGCTTTTCAAGCACCGGCCGCGCCATTTTTTTTTTGGTTGGGACCCCCAAATGCCCAAATGGGCGGGTGTTTCCCTTGAAGTTGCACATGGAAATCAACTAAAACGGGGGTGCCTTCCGCACAGAGAGACACTTCCGCACCTCGAGGTGAGTTCTGAGCTCGACTTTTCGAGCTCGACTCGTCCAGGGCTTTGCCTTCTCCTGGGGGCTCGCTGCTTTCTCCAGGCAGCGCTCAACCGGGAAGCTTGGTACGGGATCCTCTCTTGGGATCCCATTTTGGTTGGATGGGGTGAATTAATTCACCACAAACATTTTAGGTTTCCTATGTTGGTGGGGATTGGGACGTGCGCTGGGGGTACGATTTGGATTTTGACCCATGGCCAAATGAGTGCAGCCCTTCTGAATTCCCTTGATTCTGACCCACATGGTCATTCCTGGGCAGATGGCGTTGGTCAGCTTTGTGAATTTTGACTCTAGGCAAATCAGGTGGTCATGCATGATGTCTCCAGATTGGGACTTGAGCCGTCGTGCGGCGTGCGTGCCGCTTTTTGGTTCAAATTAGTTTCCTATTCAGCTGCACCACAGGTTTCAACCAGTCCTCATGTTTGAACTGAGGAGAGTTTTTGTTTCTTACTAATGTCAGCTTGTCATAAGCAGCTTTCTCTACACATGGACATGGTTTCTTCCTTGTCCTTTTTGTGAATGGATGCCGCTCAACATAGCCACAGACACACAGGCACAGGTGTTCATGATCTGAGTAGAGTTGTTAGCGAGCCCCACCAAAAAAAAAAAACACCTGGGGGTCGCGCTTGGCTGCACCCGAGTCGCTTAACTCGAGCTGATGGCCAGTGATTTTCAAGTCGCATCGCATGGACCTCGTGAGCCGAAGCGGTAAGGTTTTCCTGTTTGATTCTGGTTGGTCATCTGGTCGCGGCCCAGTTGTCTCTCCGCGCCGATAAGGCGGCAGAAAGCCTTGGTCTCAAAGCTGAGGTCGCTGCAAGCCAGTAGCTTTGCCCGACAGGATGGTCTTTGAACTTTCACGGTCGCCGATGTTTGGAGTGCACCATGTGAAATTGAGCTGAGTCCCGTGCGGTTCCAAAAGTCACAAGCTGACACGAGAAGTTGTCCATTGCGAAGGCGCGTGAGGGTTTTACATTGGTTTGCCGTGTTCATCGCTCTTTGACGCAGAGGTATCTCGGTATATCCACCTGACAGCCAGTGTTGGCTTTCGATCGGCTTCATACCTCGAGCTTGCTCGGGTTGTTGCATGTGGCCGCATGGCGGCGGTTCTGACCTGAGGTCAGGGTGCCATTGGAAAGATTACTTGAAGACACAAGTTTCCCATGGCGTTTCGGGTAAGTTTCTGGCTTCCAGAGTCCGAAGCTTGAGCTATGAGCTTCACGAGGTTGCATGCCACGGTGCGCTGTTGTGCGGCCATGGTCAGCCTAGGTCTTGATGGCCCACTGGCCCTTCTGCTCCAGAGCTTGTTCTGTGGGTATCATTTGAACTGCATTTGCATGAACTGCCGCACATATGTCAGGAAGAAACAAAGTGTTAAACAGCCCGTATGCTCTTTAAGACTTGCCGGTGTCCAAGTCTTTACGTGATCAGGTCGCGTTTTCTCGTTCGGCAGCTGTCATATTAGCTGACTGCCCCTGACTGCCCCTTCTGCTTTGTCCGAGCCCTACCTCCTACCTTGAGCATATTCTCCATCGGTGGCCGTTTGGGCGGCCTTGCAAGCCTCGCAGCTGGCAACGCACAGATCTCAGCAGCATGTAGCCAGACTCCGTTGCTGCGAGCAGATGAACGCATCCTGTTTGCTCTGAATTGAATTTTGAGTACCATTTTGAGTTTGCTCCCTGGCTTGTTTTAAGGTCCAGAGGATTCTTGGTCGGATGCTTTGCGAAATGTCAGGAGCCGGGTGTTTGTGTGCTGTCTTCCTAGCTGACTGCCCTGACTGCCCCTTCTGCTTTGCCCGTGCTGCATTTGCAAGCATGACGGCGGGGAAGCCATTCACAAATTAACTAATGAGCCTCATGATGTGCCCAATTTTCATGTTTGGCAACATTCGAAAAGCAGGTTGCCCGCATCGCAGCTGGTGCGAAGGCACTGCCATCGGAAACAACTTGAAAGCAACGGAAGTGCACATGTCAATCGGTTCGGGGTTTCTGGTGTCCGATTCCTGACCCATTATGAGGTTGCATGCCAGGGCAGTCCCTTCTGTGGCCAGCGTTGTCGTCAGCCCTGTCGTCTTGGGCCTAGCTGACTGCCCCTGGCTGCCCAAACTTCGCCCGTCGGGCTGCATTTGCAAGCATGACGACTGGCAGCGGTCTGACGTCTATAAGTGCTATTGGAAGGAGCTTGAAGAAAACGCGTGCCCTTTGCGGTTGCTGCCAGAATCTTGACCAATAGTTCTTACCTTTGCCATGCTATGAGCTTGCATGCCAGGGCAAGGCCCTCTCGCGCCAGCCCTGTCGTCTTAAGCCTTGCTGACTAAGCCAGACTGGCCTCGCCCAACCCTGCTGCCTAGCTTGAGCTTATTCTGTGTTGGTGGCCAGTTGGGCTGTATTTGCAAGCGTGGTCGCTGGCACTGCACAGATGCCTGTAGCAAAGGAGGTTATGTGCGCGCCATGCGTGCCATCGCAAGCAGTCTCAAAATAACGCAAGTACCAATGATGGCAGCCCGTTCGGGCGAGCCCTTTGCGGCTGCTTGTTCAAGAATCTTGGTCAATGATCCCAACGGCGATCAGCGCTTGCTGTGCAGCAGGTTGAACGCCAGTGCAGTGCCCCCTTGCCTATGGCCCAGCCGCTTTCTTCCTTGAGTTGGTTCCGTGTTGGTTGTTGCTTAGGATGCCTTCGCACGCATCGTTGCTTGCACAACCCAGATGCTTGCAGACAAGGAGGTATTCATTCTGCAGAGTGCACCGCCTGTGCCCTCGAACACAATTTCAACACAACCCGACAATGATGCTAGTCCGCTCGGGTGAGCCCTTGGCAGCTGCTGGTGTTGAAAGCTGGATCAGTGAGCTGCGTCCAAGTAGCGTTCTGTGCGTTTGGAAGCCTCTCCTGTACAAGTTCCACGCCAGGCCCTCTCAGCCAGGCTTTGCCTTCTGACTCCCACCTCCCAAGCCTCGGCGGCACTTGCAAGCGTGGCTGCTGCAAGAAACGCGTGCAACATGGTGCCTCTGTGTTGCCATGATGCCAATCGTTTGGAGTCGTTTGAGGTTGCCGAATGCTGAATGAGCTTTTCAACGATGGCGTTGTTGATTACCGCTTGCGGTTGCATGGAGCGATGTCTCGCCTTCGACCTAGATGACTGCCGACCGGAGGCCTTTGCACAGATATCGGGGGGTCGTGCGGAACAACGTGAAAACAAAGAAGGTAATTTGTTTGGATTCAAACAATCGGAACAACGTGAAAACAGCACAGTTCTCATGATGCCAATCCGTCCGGGTTTGCCGTCAGTGGCAGGTGTCCGAATCTTGACTACTGAGCTTCACGATGAGGTTGCGTGCCAGGGCGGTTCCTTCTCGCGCCAGCCCTGTCGTCTTGGGCCTTGCCGACTGACTAAGCCTGAGTGCCACAACTTTGCCCCAACCCTGCTGCGTAGCTTGAGCTTTTCCTGTATTGGTTTCCAGTTTGGCTGTATCTGCAAGCGTGGCCGCTGGCACTGCACGACCTGTAGCGCAGGAGATTATGTGCGCGCCATGCGTGCCATCGGAAGCAAACTCAATCAGAGCAAGTGCCAATGATGGCAGTCCGTTCGGGCGAGCCCTTTGCGGTTGCTGTTGAACACTTGATCAATGAGCTTCATAGCGATGGCCTTTCACGTGTGTGGCAGCTCCTGCGGAGCAGGTTGCATGCCCCGAACTGCATCTGACTTCCGCTCCGGAACACTGCTTCCTCCCTGGAGTTTCTCGGATGATGATCGGGCTGCGTCTGGCAGATGCACGGCGTCAAGTCCAGTTCCAAATGCCTCGACGAAGCTGAGCGCGCTGGAGTGTGGCTTGTGAGGCTCTTGCTAGTCTTGCCTGTTTGGCCAGGCACCTTTGCGGAACATGCCTTGCCATCACTGAACTCAGCGCAACACCCTTCGTCGCACAAAGACCCCCTTGGGATGCCTTTACACGCATTTTTCTTTGCAGGAGGTAATTTGTTTGGATTCAAGAAATCGGAACAACGTGAAAGCAGCACAGTTCCCATGATGCCAATCCGTCCGGGTTTGCCGCCAGTGGCTGGTGTCCGAATCTTGACTACTGAGCTTCACGATGAGGTTGCGTGCCAGGGCGGTGCCTTCTCGCGCCAGCCCTGTCGTCTTAAGCCTTGCCGACTGACTAAGCCTGAGTGCCACAACTTTGCCCCAGCCCTGCTTCCTAGCTTGAGCCTATTCTGTGTTGTTGGCCAGTTGGGCATCATGTGCACGCCACGCGTGCCATCGGAAGCAACCTAAATCCAACGCAAGTACCAATCATGGCAGCCTGTTCAGGCGAGCCCTTTGCGGCTGCTTGTTCAAGAATCTGGTTCAATGACTTCACCAGCGATCAGCGCTTGCTGTGCAGCAGGTTGAACGCCAGTGCAGTGCCCCCTTGCCTATGGCCCAGCCGCTTTCTTCCTTGAGTTGTTTCCGTGTCAATTGTTACTTAGGACGCCTTCGCAAGCATTGTTGCTTGCGGCGCCCAGATGTTTGCAGACAAGGAGGTATTCCTTCTGCAAAGAACAACCTCAGCACAACGCAATCTCCAATGATGCCGCTCTTTTCGTGTGAGCCCTGTGCAGCTGCCGGTGTCAGAATCTTGATCAGCGAGCTTGATGTCATGAGGATGGATGCCAGGGCAGGGCCCTTGCTTGCGGGCAGCCCTGGGTCTTCAGCCTAAACTGCCCCAGCTTCGTCCAACCCTGCTTTCTTCCTTGAGTTTCTGTGCTGGCTGTGTTTGCAAGCACTGGCATGCTTGAAGCACAAGTAGCCAGCGCATGCCTCACGTGCTGCCAGCAGCTTGACATCGCCATTGCCAATGATGCGGATCCCGTTCAGGTCTGCCAGTTGCAGTTGGTGTCAGAATCGTGACCTTCGAGCTTGGCAGTGAGCCCAGGCAAAGGTGACGCCCGAGCCGAGCGAGATTTTATTCAGCGGTTTGGGATGCCTTTGCATGCATGGCTTGCGCAGTGTGCGTTGTTGCTATTGGACACCATCTCAACACAAGGCGAAATTCAATGCCGGTCCTTGCGGGCGAGCCTGCGGCTGGTGTCAAACCTTCACTGAGCTTCATGATGTGGGCTCCTTACATGTGTCGCTGAGGTTGCAGACCGGGGCAGTGCCGCTGACTGCCCTTGGACCGCCCATTGCCCGACCCGAATTCTTTCCGTGAGTTTATGGAGTGATGGGTCTTTGAGCTTCGATTGCAAGCGTTGCAGCTGGCGCTGCGCAATCGGAAATCACCTGCAAGACAAGGCAATTCCCAGTGATGCCAATGTGTTCGGGCGAGCCCTTTGCGGCTGGTGTCAGAATCTTGATCTATTAGCTGCATGATGAGGTTGCATGCCAGAGCAGTGCTCTCTTCAGCCAGCCCTGTCAACTCACCGCCGGCTGCTGCCCAAGCTGAACCGAATCCGGCGGGTGCCGCATGGATTGCATTCGGAGGCAACCTGAAAGCAAGGCAGTCGACGATGCCAATCCGTTCAGCCTGAACCCTTTGCGGGTTGGCGGTGTTGAACACTTGATCCATGAGCTTCATAGCGATGGCCTTTCACATGTTTGGCAGATCCTGTAGAGCAAGTTGCATGGCAGGGCACACTTCCCTCGCCCAGCTTTTGCCAAAGGCGTAACTGCCTTTGACGGCCCGTCTGCCCGAACCCTTCTTGCTACCTTGAGCTTAGTCAATGTCAGCTTGCGTCGGGTCGTGCCCTTTCCGCTTTCAGGCGTTGAATTCTTAAGCAACGAGCCTTGTAGCGATGGCCTTGCATATTTTGGCCGGCGCTTTCTTTACAGCAGATTGCGCCCCCAGTTTTTCTTTGCCTTCGGAGCTGACTGCCGCTGACTGCCGGCTGTTGGCAATGCCTTGGCAATCATCGCGGCGTTCGCTGCACAGACATTTCCCGCGCAGAAGGAAATTCTTGCGTACTGTGTGTGCTATCAGGACCAACCAGGACCAACCTGATAACAACGCGATTCCCCATGATGCCAATCCGTGTGGGCGATCCCTTTGCGGCTGGTGTCAGAATCTCGCCCACTTTGTTTCAGGACGAGGTTGCGCATCAGGGCATTGGGCTCTCCCGCAGCCAGCCCTGTGGTCTTAGCCACTTGTTGATTCGATGTCGGGCAAAGTCGGTTTGAGGAGCAAGACCATTGCCAAGTTTTCAAGGGAAGGGTGCATGGCAGGGCACTCTGCGCGGCCAGCCCTTGTTTTAGGCCTAGCCAACTGCCCAACCCTAGCCGTGCACTGCTTCTTGCGCTTCTTGAATGTTTATGGCTGCTTGGAAGGCCTTTGCAAGCAAGCGCCAAACATTTGCCCGCACAGAAGGTTAGCGTGGGGCATGTCTGCAAACAGGCAACTCACAATGATGCCAATCCCTTTGAAACAAGTTAGCTTCAGGGTTAGATCGAGGGCAGTGTGCTCTCGTGCGGCCGGCCCTGTCCTCTTAGGTCTAGCCATCCGCAAGCATGGGAGCTGGCGGCGTATGGATGCCTGCGGGCAACATTGGTTCAAACGAGACTTGGCCACCTGTCAAGGGAGGCCCAAACGCCAGCCTTTGGGCCTAGCTGACTGCCCCATCTTTGCCGTGCATCGTTTCTCGCGTATAAAAGCGCATTGGTCGGTTTTTGGGCCTCTTGAAGCAAGCTGAGGACCTGGGCACGTCCTCGGTTGGGTGAACTCTCCAAGCCACCCGGCAGTTCCATCCTCTGCGGTCGGTTGCGGCTTTGGAGTCTTTCCCTGAGCTAGCTTGCTTGCATCCCATTCCCTTGACTCCTGTCTGACTGTCTCCGTGCTCCTTCTTGCAAAAACTCCAAAAAACAACAGCAATAGGGCCAATGGGGCCCACCGGGGCCCACCAAGGCTCAATGCTCCCGGCCGAGAAAGGGTTTCAAAGAAGTGTGCGATGCAAGTTGCGCGCGATTTGAGCGTGCTGCGGGGTGGGCGAAATACGAAGTGCCATGACTCATCCAAATCCAATCTTGGAACTCTTGGCACAGGCAAAAGCCATGTGCCTAACGGCGCCCAATACCAATGGTGCCCAATAAGGGCCAGTGCGCAAAGCCTAGCAAATAGCTCCTTCTTGCTGCAATCCATGGTGCAGGAAAGATTTGCGTCCTTTGCAAGCGCGCTCCATCGCTCCGGCCGAAGTGGCTGCTGACTGCCTGAGCTTTGCCTAATCCCTGCAGGCTTCCCTTCTCGAGTTTTCTCAGCGGTCATTCGGGCTGCTTTTGCACGGCATGGCTGACACCACGCGGATGTGTTTTGGTTGCAAGCTGAAAACACCGCAATTCCCACTCATCGCCGTCCGTATGGGTGATTTGTTGGGTGTCAGAATCTTGATCAATGAGCATCAGGTTGCGTGCCACGGCAGTGCACTCTCGTTCCGCCAGCCTGTAGCTGACTGCCCCTGACTGCCCCTTCTGTGCCCGAACCCTGCTTCCCTCCCTGAGTGAGCTGGCTGTGGCTCAAAAAAGCGGCACCAAAATGCCACCTTGGTAAATGGAACCAAAGCCTAAAACCTGCGTAACCCTGGCTCTTTAATGTTGAGCCATACCCATTTCAGCGGTGGTTGCTGCTTGAGATGCTTTGCAAGGATTTCGCCTTCCCCGCACAATGTGTGGTGGGGAAAGTCCGGGTGCGCCTGTCTTTTGCGATCGGAACCAACGTGGGAACGACGGACAATTCCCAATTTCAATCCTCTTCCGGTGAGCCGTTCGTCGCTTTGCAAGACTCCGTGATTGCGAGCCATGCACCAAAGGTGTCTGACATGCAGAGCCAATGGATCGCATCAGCTTCCTGGCCCGGACATGATGCCCCATTGTGCGAAGTGGGCCCGCGTTAACTCGAAGATCCCCGCAGACAGCTGCGACCAGTCCTCACAGACACACACCTGGCCCGCTTGCAAAGGTCATGCGCAGCTGGCCAGGCACAAGCTGACGATTTCTGGCATGGTAGAGTGCCATTTCTGTCATGGCTTGTGGGACATCTATCCTATTCTGGCCTTGTACTTTTCTGGAAGCGCGGAAAGGAAAATGGGGATTGCCGGAAACGAGAGAGTTGCTCTAAAGGAAGCCCTTTGCAAGGGTCTCCCAAGAGACGGATAGAGTTAGCGATCCAATGACAGGGTTTTACGCACGTTGGGATGGGATCCCTGCTGTTCCTTTCAGGCCGCGATGGCCCAACCATTCTGGAGGTTAGGCTTTGCAGAAGGAAATTCATCAATTCCAAATCAACCCAAATTGGCTCACACTTGCCCAAATTACTCCAAAATTCTCCCGGCAAATGTTCAGAAGATGGCAGCCACAAGTGGACGTTGAATATTGGTACTATTTGATGGCTTTGATACATGCAAGCCAACACACACACACACCTGCCTACCTACCTAGCTACCTAGAAATTAGACAAGTCTATCAATCAATCACACAGTCAAGTCAATCAACCAATGTAGATATATAGTGTATCTTGCTGACTCCCCCGTGAGGCGGGCGTACCAAGACTTCTACAAGACATGGAGTCTGCGGATGTTTTTGCATAGACCAGTGGCCTTGCTCCCTGCTTGCAGGCGTAGACGAAATGAGGCATGATTTGGAGACATGTTTTGTGTACCCCGCAGATGTAGGCCAAGAGTCAGGAAGCACCGCGGGCGAAGTCAGGAGTCGGTCGGGAAGCAGCGCTTGGAAATTCAGGCAACATGCGCAGCACTTTTTGTGTACTTCTGTTTGTATCTCGTCCATTCGCGCTCATTCCCTCCCCCCCCCCCCGGGTGTGCAGCAGAAGGGGGGCAGCTCGAAAGGAAACGTGTGGATGGCCTGAATTCTGCTCAGTAAACCAAGCCATGGTCGTGGAAAACTGTGTGTGGGGCTAGTTTCTTTAATGTAATGGAAAAACTCTTCAATGTGATAGAATAGTCAGGGGAAGTGGTCGATGTATATTTTAGTTTGGGCACACGCAAAGATTCATGGCTCAATTGTTCGATTCTAGCATCATAAGATTTGGAGATCCCAAGGATCATTCCAGCCTTCCCCCCGGCATACATTATGTCACTACACATATGTATATATATATATATATATTATTATTAGTGTATGTAGATATACAAAGATACATATCATGTATATGCAAAATGTAAAATCTATTGGACATGGAATATGTTTTCTATCCAATTGTTACCATTCATTTGAACTCGGCGGCTTTACCAGTCTGCATTTAATATATACACTTGACGCACCTGAATCTTTGTAATTTCACATATGCCCAGCCACATATACAAATATGTTTCAGCACGTATCCATAAAAGTGTAATTCCATTGATATTCACTCGTATATTTTTTTGGGCTGCTCAAAATTAAGCCTCGTGCATGCAGACTGTGTCCTTGGTCGCATTTGACACCCTGATCGCAGGTGTTGCCCGCGAATAGCATGTTTTTGCAGACCCCTTCAGTCTCAACAGCCCCGAAGGAAACACATAGTTGGACTCCGAAGCGGGTAGATCTTGTGGCAACGTCTGCCAGGCGTCCACCCCGCAGCGGCAAACCGCCGCGCGGGCCGCTGCTGCGAGCAGCGCGGTGACGAAGGCGCCTGAATCTGGGTGTGGAGGATTTGATCAGAAGGTCCGTGATATGTGACCATTGGTTGGAGAACCAAAAAGATGTGATATTTCCCACATGGGAAAAGTTACCATGGTCGTGAGACCAGAACACTACCCCCAAGTCTACACATCTTGTGCTGAGCTGCGGCCCAGCTGCGTGCCCGGTGGCTTCCCGAGGTGCGGCGGCGGCCCGTGATCCTGTGCCCAGCCCAATTCGGAGTGGTGGAGGCGAAAACCGGTGGGCGTGTCTTTTTTTTCTCCTTTTTCTTTTTTTCTTTTTCGGGGATCCACTCGAAGTGGCTTTCCTCTTGGCTTTCCCCCTGAAAAAACAAGCAAAAGGGGGGCCCCCACAAAGGGCGCGGCGGAAAACTGGGCCTTTCTTCCCGTGTTTTGCGGGAGGACTACGAAGAGCTGAAGGTGAACCTGGAAGACCGGGGCCCCTCGGCTTCGCTCGCCAGCCGCTGAGGATCAAGCTGAGGGGATCTCCTGGCCTGAGATGGAACCCGAAAGCATCGATGGGAGAGGGGTAACATTGGTATCTCAAGCTGCCCTCTCCAATTGGTGCTCTCTCCAATCGCAGCTTGTACCGAATCCTCCAATCTCCGAAAGCACCGATCTCAAGCTGATTTTTTCATTTAACGGGGTAAAAAGGCCGCCGCGAAATGTGAGGCTTCGCGCTCTACGCGGCGCCTTTGTCCAGACTCGACTGGCTGCGGATTGTTCCCAGCACCCTCACCAAGGATGGAGAGTTTGTGCCGGGCGGGAAGGCTTAACCCTGTCATTTGGGGGGGCAAAAACCGGTGGTTTTTGCCAAGGCCGTTGATTTGTTCCGACGCATCTAGGTAAGCCTCTTGCAAGACCCTCTTGACATTGGTGAGTCTTGCTTGGAGTTGGTACCACTTTCTTTGTGGTTTTAAAGGGACAACAAAAGGAACAACCGATGCCATCTTGCAAGAGCCGTGGGGGGTTTGGGAAAGCCAACGTAAGACTCCCGCCCCTTTCTCCCCCCCTAACAAAAACAAAGAAGCTTGTGTGTGTGTGTTGTGTGTGTGTGCTTGTGCTTGTGCTTGTGCTTGTGCTTGTGATTGTGCTTGTGCTTGTGCTTGTGCTTGTGCTTGTGTGTGTGTGTGTCTGTGTGTCTGTGTGTCTGTGTGTCTGTGTGTCTGTGTGTCTGTGTGTGTCTGTGTGTCTGTGTGTCTGTGTGTGTGTGCGTGTGCGTGTGCGTGTGCGTGTGTGTGTGTGTGTGTGTGTGTGTGTGTGTGTGTGTGTGTGTGTGTGTGTGTGTGTGTGTGCGCGCTTGTGTGTGCTTGTGTGTGCTTGTGTGTTCGTGTGTGTTTTGAGACCCCAACATGGAGTTCTCGGCCTTTATAAATACATGTGGTATGAATATGTGTACAGTTATATATATATATATATATATATTATTCATAGTATGGATACATTATATATATATATACGTATTATATATTACATCATATACAGGAAGATAGGTGTGTGTAATGGACATTTGGGGTACTCGGTTCCCTTCCCCGCCCTTAGCGGAGGAGTTCTTCACCGCGGAGCTGCGGCCCAACACCACGCTGGGCTTCTTCTACGAGGCCCTGGACCAGGCGCGCCCGCCCGGCGCGCCATTTGAAGCCCATTGGAAGCCGGACGCCGCGCGTGGGGCGTGGGAAGCCGTGTGCCCCGTGTGTTTCCGTGTTTTGGCGTGGGTGTGCCGGTTGGTCGTTTTTTTGGGGGTTTGCGGTGTTTTCCCCCCTTTCAACCTGCCACATGGTCCTTTTGATCGGCTGGTCTGGCTGAAAATAGATGGGTTCCGCTGGTTTGGATGGGCTTTGTTCCATGCCGGGCCATTGGTTTCTTCTTCAAAGGACGCTTATGCCAATAGGCCGTGTTGATTTTAGGGGAACCCCAAAATAGGCTTGGTGAAGGGAAGCCAAAGGACGCATTCCTCAATCAACCAAAAGTCAGTTCATTTGGAGGCCAGATCATGAAGACTTCTTTCCCGGCTTCGGCTTCCCTTGTTTCCCCTTGCTGGCTGGGTTACCCAGTTCCAAGTCGCTTACTTTTGGCGACCCGGAAAGTCTCTCGCCAGGCTGTGGCGGCCGTGGAGGCCGACTTCGGGCCCGAGGACGCGGTCGCCGCGTCGAAGAGCGCGCGGCCCCGGGGCAGTTGGAGGTGTGACCTGAGGCAAAAATCCGAGCTTCCGGCGGTTTTCGGCGGTTTTTGGGCAGTTTTGGGCGGTTTTGGGCGGTTTTGGGCGTTTTTTTTGGTTGACTTGTTTGAGTTCGGGGGTGTGTTTGGTTGATGTCTCAGATGATGCCAAGTGACTGCATTCGGTTGTCTGGCGGAACATGACTGGGCCGTTCTCAAATCGGTGCCATCTCGATGCGAATTCTCTCGCAGGAGCCTATCGCCTTTCTCGGCCACTCCATCGGAGGCTGTAGTGGGGATACAGAGAGGGCGGGAGACGCCTTGGCAAGCGACCAGAAAATGTCTGAAACCACCCAAAACAAGGAAAGATACGGAAAACCCTGCCAGAGTGGACTAACCTCAGATCAGTATGGTTGTGCTCGGCGCGCCGATGCGCCGATTTTATGACTGGCGCAGGCTGGGTGGCGCGGTCCTACATCGGCGAGGCTGGGCCTTTGGGGTGCGGCACGCGCGGGCTTTCGCCGAGCGCGCGGGGGGGTTCTCGGGGGGGTTGGGCATTGGCCATACCAAAGGTTGACACCCAGCAAACTCCAGATGGTAGATGAAAGATGGTTGTTTGGTTCAAGCCACTAGCAAGAGGCAGACACTTTAAAAAAACAAATATATATATATATATATATATATATTTCAGGTTATGGCGGCTCTTCTGCTTTCGGCCAAAAAGCGTCGCATGTGCCAAAGGTCTAGGGGTTGATTCCCCATTCTTTTCAGCCATTGTTCTTTTCAAAAACCAACCATCCCCCAGTGGTCTTTGGTGGTTTTCTAGAAAGATTCGGATCCCTGGAAAGAATGGGAAAGCTACCACTAGAAAAGGCTCCCGAACAAAAACAAATGCAGCCGAAAAAGACTCTCAGGGTTTCTCGCTGGCCGAGAGGTTCTCGGAGAGGAGCTGGCGCGCCGGCGCGTGCGTTCGCTGGTGACGCCGCTGGGCTGAAGTTCCGTGAGTTTGCTGAGAGGGGTGCAACAGGCCCAGGCTCTGGCGAAGTGGGTGTGGGTCAAACATGGCCGTGGGTCAACACCAATGGTACTATTTTGGGGCAGGTGCACGGGATTTTGACCCATGGCCAAATAGGTACCCAACAACGGAACCCTGGACAGGTGGAGAAACAATCACTAAAAAAAGTGGTCCCCGGCGGGTTCATGAGATCATTCAGTGGATGGAGGAAGCTTTTGCAATGACGATCCCCTTGCAAATGCCAACCACCAGTGGTTTTTTTGTGGTTCCCACGTGGTGCTGACGGATTTCGCGCTCATCCACAGTATCTCGTCGGACGCCAAGCGCTGTTTGAGGCTTGGCACGCCCCATCGGCCACCGCCGATGGAGTCGCCGGTGGCCGTGTTGGACCAAACTCGCCCCTCGGCGTTCCGCGGAAGTTTCTGGAGCCTGGGGTGATCCTGGGCTTGAAACCCCACACACCCTTCCCCCCCCCTTCCACGTTGGGGTGGGTTTCTTGAAACTACCGCGTGACCTTGATGGTGAAACAATGATTCAAGTTGGCTGGCTCAGAGGGTGCTCCTTGGCAGTTCGAATCTGCAGTTGCGGCAAGGACTTACAGCATGCAGTTGTGCCTATGGCAACGCCTTTGGGAAATGGAGCCTTCGGTGACTCGCTGTGGGGGCGAGTCTCAAGTAAGGCGGGCTCCTCAGCTACATCAACGAGCAGTTCCCTTCAGGCCGTTGGGCGGGAAGCAGCACCGCAGCACCGCAGCACCGCCCCATGGGGATGTGCTATTTTGAGTTCAAAGCAAAGAAAGGCAGACAAAAAACAGTTTCTCTTATGAGGCGAAAAGCGCCTTCTTTTCAAGGGAAGCAAAGCAATGGCATGTTTCGCAGGTTCAAACCACCGTCAAAACAATGGGGGTTAGTACAACCACCATTGTTTAGCTTTGGGATTTGTCCTCCAAATTGGGCCCCCTGGGGGCATTCTCTTAATGTTGACCCTGGATTAATAAACCCCTGCTCATTCATATGGGGGGTGTTCCCCTCCAAAGTGATGCATCCCCAGTAAACCCAGGGACACAAGCCGGGGTCACCACAAATGGCCAGGGGGCATGACCTATGCCTCCATTTTGGGGTGGATGAACATCCATTTGCCACCTTTGATGTTCACCAGGGGGTCAAAACCAATGGATTATTTTGGGGTAGGTGAATTCACCACCCATTTTCACCACCCATTTTAGAACCATTTTTAGTGGTTGGATTGGTTGATGTTCACTGGGGGCTAACCGATTTGGCGTTTGACCACAGCCTGGGAAGTGGGCCGATGGACGCCGACGGACGCCTTTCCGCTGGAGGCTTCCCGCTGGACTCTGCCGTGGTCACCTGCGTGGCGGGCAACGGCACCCGCACGCCGGCGTCCTTGGAGGCGCTAGTGGAAGACATAGGCGGGGCAGACAAAAAAGACCTCGGCGCCGGGAGTTTTCTTTTTTTAATCGATTGAAAGGTGGAGAGAAGTTAAGACCACCTGGACGCCAGGACTTTAGCTTTTAGTCCACATGGACCACCTGGACGCCAGTTAAAGGTATGGGTCAAAATTAAGCCGCCAGGATATGGATCGCGGGTTTTAGTCCTTGGTTCCGTTTACCAGGGTTCCGAATGTTGGTACCCATTGTTGACCCACCGCCAAATACGTCGTTTCGCAGGTCCCCCTTTTTGGGTGGTAGGAGAAAACAGCTGACTAGCAGTTGGCCAAGCAGCAAAATCGCAGTTCTTATCTAGTACGTGGATTACTAGCGAACTAGCCAACAAGCGAACTGGCTCACTAGCCAAAGAGCTACTGCTCAACTAACTAGCCAGCGAATTCATGATCAACATTATTTGACCCATTGACAAGAAGCTTACTGGCTGACCAGACGACCAGATAATTCACCAACTAGCAGATGCAAGCCAGCTGTAGCTGACTCGCGAACTAGTTAACTTGCAAACAAGCGACTTGGCTAGCCAACCAGTTACTTCATCAAGCAGCTGGATAATTCATAAACTATATAGCTAGCGAGGCAACACATTTCAAACCGTTTAATGGATGGACGAAATCCACTTCACCTCTCTGAAACCCTGGTTGAAACCATTCCGTTTGTTGGCATTTGCGTTGGGGGATCGACTCATTTCGTTGGGTTTCTGAACGCTAACGCTACGACATGGATTTCGCAGCCACCGACCTTCGTAGGGGGTTGATCCTTCAAATGGAATGACCATTGGGGAAAAAGCGCTAGAAAGAAGCTATATCATTTGGGGGTCCAACGGAATTTGGCTCAACCACTACGTTTCATGTTCCAAAGTACCTCAACAGTTGCAATTTGCCGGTGAGCCACTTTTGGAGAAGCCAAAGGCGTCAGTGGAGCATTTCGATCTTACCTTGGTCTTCCAAAAACCCGCAAAACCAGGGTCCTTCTTGATTTTGACCTTGGCTCCAAATGGAAGTTCGGCCAAAGGCCTGCTTTTCCGTCCTGGAAGATCAAGGTGAGGTTTTCGTGTGGTCGTAACCCCGATCGAGGGCAGATCTCCCGATCGAGGCTCGAAGGTCTGGGACGACGAGCAAAGCCGCAGCACCATCCTGGAGGAGGCGAGTCCGGAAGCAGCCCGCTTCGAGGACTCACCTCGCAATTTCGTAGGCGGTCTCCACGTTTGCTCGCAGGTGTATTGTATAGTACATATATATATATATATCTATATATACACGCATAGCATACATATATATATATATACACACATATGTATGTATGTATGTATGTATCTACATATGTATAGAAAAAAACAAACACATACATCTCCGTGCGCCGAATTTTCCTCGTCCGGCCCCGCGCCGTTTTTCTCAGGTGGTGGCGCTGGCCTCGTACCTGCCGTTGTCCGGCAGCAGCTTCGGCGTGGCGGGCGATGGCCTCATCCCGGTGGACACCGCCCTCATGGCAGGCGCATCCGGAATCCCGCATGCGGGCGGCTCAGAGCCACATGGCCATGGGTCAAAACCCAAATCGGTTGGCCCCAGTGAACATCCCAATTCCCACTCTAGACTAAAATGGAGGTGAATTCACCTACCCCAAACTGGTACCATTGGTTTTGACCCACCGCCACATGGATGAAAAGGTGCGGCGAGCATGGGGCCGATGGAAAGGGAAGGCCGCTAAAGACATGGAAATATGATGCTTCAACCATGGGACAAGTTTGGTCATTTTGGGGGCCGACGGGTTTTGCCCTTGAAGCTGATTGCTTCCTGTGTGCCATGGACAAGCATGAAGGTGTCTAGATTGGCGGTTTTTGAGCTTGGCCCATTGGATCCCACCGACCAGGTTTTGGTTGACGGGCTGAAGGAAAGGTCGGGACAGGCTCATGGCATGTCGCTTCAAAGAGATAGTGCTCAGCTGGCATTTCATCCAGATGCCCAACAAGCCTCGACTTGCAATCCATCAGCAGGAGCTGCAGTCATTTTTCACCTTGACAAATTCATGGGGACTCGCTCGGCTTCCATTTCAGGCTGCGGCAGCGTGGCGGCTTGGCAAAGTCTTTCATGGCGCGGGGCGACGTTCGGGGGGTTCTGCCCTTTGGTGCAACAACGGGCTCTGGCTCCTTTTCTTGATGTCTTGGATTTCTGCATGTCCCTGGCCGAATGGATTCGATATTTTTCACGCGTGAAATGCTTAGCAGAATGCGCATGTCAGACACTTTGTTGGCTCACGGCTGCTTGCGCTCCGTATTCGTTGTCCACACTTGCGCCGTTCGGCTGAAATGCCGAGCGAAAAGGCCGATGTTCTGACTGTGGGCATCTCTTTTGCTGGCAGCCTGCTTTGTGCTGCGCGGCATCGCGCATCTTCGTTGTGACCTGCAATTTTTTCCCATTGTTGTGGCGGGTATTTGTGCGACTGGAGATTGATTGACCAAGGTTCTGGATGATTGCAATCACGCCGCTTGGCTTATTTGCCGGGCAAGTTTCGGACTGCACCATTTGGCGCAGAGACAGGCTAGCGAGGTGCAGAAACTCATAACACACAGCATCTCATGACAGCTGCAGAGAGTAGAATTTTCCTTTTTTTCCTTAGCAAGTCGCTCACAAGGATCTGCCATCTCTTTGCTCTCATCTCTTCGACAAGATGCCCCATGAAGGCCTTATCGAGCCCTTAAGGCCTTATTAAGGCCTTATTAAGGGCTTATTGAGGGCTTATTTGGGCTCCCTCCCCCCCAGCCCCCATGACTACACCCCGATAACAATCCCCTTGGCTTTCCGCGGCCAGGCCGACTTCGTGCCAACGCCCGGTGACAGCCTGCGCTTGCCAAAGCCTCTACCTCGGCAAGGCTTAGCGAAAAAGCCACACAGTGCCAAAGGTTGGAATCGAATCCTTGAAAGGGTGTTTCATGAAAGCTGTCCCAATTATAGACAAAGTCCACTTCGCACCAGAGATGAAGCCATATTTTGAAAGTACCCCATGGTTTTAAAAGGAGGAGGGAAAACACAATTTTTGGGGGAATGCTCGTCTCGGGCATTGACACGAAACACGTAGGGGAACCGCTGGCCTTCAGATTGAGGAGATCTGCCGGTCTTGAGTCTTGGTGCCTCAGACTCAGGTCCTACCTATGGTATGGTTCAGAGGACTTCATCGACACTTGGGCCAAGTTCCTGTGATGTCCGAGAAAAAAAACTGTCTCACCGCCATTTCTTCCATGTCAAATGAAACCAACTGAAACAGACAAAGGACCCATCCAAATGGTGGGCTTCAATTTTCTTGAAGACCGCCTCGGCGTACCACATGTCGCTGGCCAAGCGGAGTTTGGCATCCCAAAGAGGCTGAGAGCCGAGTTTTCGCTTTCGCTGGCCCAAAGAGGCCCCCGATTTTTCGCTTGACTGGGCAATGAGACGATGGTAGTGACATGGCCGCGCAGTATGTGGTCATGAAAGAAACTGAGCACTTTGCCCAGGAAGTATGTGTTCAAAAGCTGCATCGGTTAAAAGGCGCCGCGATGCAGTGCACGCCCTTGGCCAGCTTTCCTCTTTCAATTGAGCTGGTCCTGCTGGTACACGTGATGACCTGCGCGGGGCCTTCCCCCGCTGCGCGTCCAGGGGCGGTGGCCCCACCAGTGCCTCAATCCGCGTCAGGTTGGCACCCACCAGCATTCAATTGGATTTCAAGCAAATTTTCCCCAAGACAAGCAGACACCATGGTCCTGCGTTTCCCAAACTATATGAGTTCTACGCCCTACCCCCCCCCCCCCCCCGTTTTGGAGCCGAGGTTACGTCTACTACTGGAGCTTCGGTAGTTGGAGGCTCGCGGCATCGACCGATCGGCGGGCGGCCGTCCGCATCCGCAGCGTTCTTACGTAAGGCATGGAAGGGGTCGTTCCTTCCAAAAAGACATCTAAGAAGCAAGTTTCAGCCAATTTGGCTGACAAGTTACCATTCAGTTGACAAATTATGATTGTCTATTGTGACAATGTAACTTCACTCCATGTTGGCATGGAAGCAACCTGGTGTGATAGGGAATGACCTTCCCGGCTTTGGGAATGAACCGGAAGGGGATGCTCTAGGAATCCATAGCCCTCATTCCCTGCTTGTGTGGCAGAAACTCCCATTCGCTTGAGAAGCTCTCGGCCCTTCACATGGCATTTGCCTCGTCACTTCTGGGGGTATCGAATGGGCACGATGAGAAACCCAAAGCAAGCGACAAAGCCAGCGGCCCCTTTTTGCCTTTGTGCGTAGCTTTCTCTTTCTCGCTCTCTCTCTCTCTCTCTATGTATATATGGCTGTGGGTCAAGAATAGGTACCCAAAATGGGAAGTGGACTAAAAATTGCGGTTCCCCGGTGTTTTAATGTGACCCATACCAACAAAACTAAAACACAAATCTATTCCGATCATATGCCCAATGGCAGGCGCCTTTTTGGACCAACAACCCCGCTTCGCATAAGGTCGTGCTCAAGCCAGGACAAACACCCGGGACCAGCCGAGGTTTTTTTTGGATTCGGAATTTATCGGAAAGCAGGGGGTTACAACTTGATTTTTTTCGCAAAATGCTCGGACCCGCCGGACAACCCCAACCCTCCGGACAACTCTCCGGATAACTTCCTGGACATTCTTGTCCCGTACCTTGTCCGGCAGGTTGTCCGGCACTTTGTCTCGGCAGAAGAGGGGACCTAGCTGTTTCTTCTGTGGTTTACGCATTAAGAGAATCTCGAGTTGCCCAACTTAAGGGACTCCTTTCTGTGTGTGAGTGCGTGTGTGTTTTTTCAGGTTGGAGACCCCCCAAAATGGCGAGCAACGGTTAGTTTCCCTTTAGAACCCACCAACATTCAAGGGTGAAGCTTTCGGCTCCAAAAGAACGGAAGAACCACCCCAAAGGGAGGACCCCAACGGCAGCGTTTGGAAGTGCGGAGCTGGCTTCCAGGTACCAGAGCTGGCGCGTGGCCGCCCTGGCCCTGCTGCCGGCGCTGGGGGCCTGCGCGGGCTTCACCTGGGCCCGGCCCACAGGATTTGGACACCCAAAAGCGGGTGGGGTCCACTTGGTTGTTGGAACCCTTGTTTTTGCGGTTTCTTCCTTTGATGTTTTTGTTCTTGGTAGTTTTGTGATTTTGTTAAATTGGTGGTTTGGTTGATGATGATCATAAACAGTTCCGTTGATGGTTGCCGACTTTTTACTTCTGTTTATTGTTCTCTTGTTGGTGGTTTCAGTCCTGAATGATCCATTTGCGGAGCCAGCCAGTTGTTGATCCAGTTCCAAGGTTCTGCAATAGGATTTGTTGATCCGTCTTAATCCACTTCTCCTTTGTTTGCCTCGGAGCTCAGGCGACTGTGCTCATGTTCAGGCAGGATGCCGTTCGCGCTTTCGCCCCCTTTTCACCCAGGGAGGCAGCTCACAAGCTTCCGTCGATGCGACGGTTTCACTTGGAGCTTCTATTGCGGCACGGACTGGACCCTCGCTCCACTGAATATGTTTGGGATTGATGCCGGGTACACTGAAGGTTGCCCGCCGCAAAGTTGTTGCTTCGCTAATGTTCGCCCCAAGTCATCTCGTTAGGAAGGGCGTCCTGGTATGCTGGGTTAGGTCTCGCCTTAGAGTTGAACGTTGCCCACTGTCGTAAACCTGGCTGGGTTTGCCCCGAAGACATCCCGAGGGTTGATCGGCCCCTTTTTTCCATCCTTCCATCCCTTTCTGGAACGCAAATTATTATGGCACCCGTGACCCTTTGCCACTTGGGAAGGTTGGAGGCTGGCCAATGACGATCGGCGTTGTCTGTTTTTATTTGTTTGTGGGGGGGGGGGGGGAAGGGGGTGGGGGGGTGGGGGGGTGGGGGGAACAAGGCGTGGCTGACCGGGACCGGGCATTCAATTCGCTGTTGGCGGGAGATCATCCAGCCTTGTTTGGAGTAGCCTGTACACGTATGTATATATCTATATATATATATATTTCCATATTTACATACGCATATATATATATATATATATACATATCATATTGTTCATATAGCCTCCATGCATGACAATTGAGTTCGGGGCAATCGGGTATGTCATTTGAGGTTCATTCAAAACTCCCCAAGGGTTTCTGGTCGGCCGCACCCCTTGGGATGTTTGGCAGTTGGAGACTTGAATTCGGATGCACCACCAATCCCCATGGATTCTTGCTCATCTATGGATCTTGGGATTTTTAGCAGTTGGCATTTTGAACTCTGCTTGATAAACAAGCAGTCCGAACGGAGTTTTGGAAATCCATCCTTGGGATTTGGGAATCGGGATCTTGGGACCGATTTGCGCCTCGCGCAGGCGCCAGGTGCCCTGCCGGAAGTTCCTGGCGCAGAGCGTTTGCCTCTGGCCACGGCCTCGGACGCCAAAAGTGAAGAGGAACAGAAAGCTACGGCGGCAGAATTTCCCAGTGGGTCATAGAGGGCTGCCATTACTTTTTAGGAATCCATTTTTGTTTTTGGGAGCACAGGACGAAATCCATTTCGCCCCAGGTGGGATTGGAAGGGTTTTTTTCCATTGCTTGTAGGGTTTCATCTATCCCACGTGGTGCAGGAGTGTTGTAGTTCTGTTGGTGAACTGGTTGATTCATAGGGGGTGCGCCCCTTTTTTAGAGGGGATCCATTGCTCTTGGCAGCACCCATCCCATGAAAAAAGCGAGGGTGCGCAGAATCCGGGGTTAAGTATTCACGTTTCAACAAGCAGTTGATTCACCCAGCTGCCAGCGGTGCTTTCCTCCCCCATGTCCGAAGCTTCCAACCATTCTGCGCGGCGAAAGCCAGAAAACCGAAAAAAGCAGCAGAAGTTCTGGGAAGGGATATGATTATGGGCCAAAATCTCGTACCGGCAGTGAACGTTTCAATCTTCACTAAAACAGGCTCAAAAATGGGTGGTAGCATTGGTTTTGACTCACAGCCATATTTCCTGGTGTGTGCAAGATCTCGGTGCACATCCCTTATTTACTTTGACGTCGGGGTGACAACGTTCATCCGAATTGGCGAGGCAGCTTGGGAGATGCAAGATGCAAGATGCAAGATGCACGCGTAAGCCCCGACTTGTTCGGATTTCCTTCACCTAAGGCGACCATTCCTTCAGCGGGTGTTCCCTCGAATTGGAAGGGCCCAGACTGAAGGCTGGGCTTGCTGCTGGGGCTCTGGGCTGCAGACCAGAACTATGGGCACAACATGATTAGCTTCTACACTTACCAGGCGCCAACCTCGGCCATTTCGTGATTTCGTGAGCCAGGAAGGGGGGGGTCGCGAATCAGTTTAGACTTTTTCGCTTTCCGATTTTTTTTACACGACATCCAACAAGCAATCCCGCCATGTTGAGGCGACCCCTCCTTTGGGGAAGCTCCGATTTCCGCGGCCCCCGGCGCCCGGAACCGCCCAACCTGGCCGCTCGCCACCGGAACCGGAGCCAGGACTTGGTGTCCTACACGGACCTGGACCCCGCCAGGGCCAAGGGCCAGAGCTACATGGACTCCGGGGAGGTCTACTTCAAGGAGGGCACCGAGGTGGCCACCGCCGAGGCCCAGGGCCCAGGGAGAAAGGGGGAAGAGGACTTCCAGGTTGTTCTAAGGGAGAGTTGCTTGCGCACAGGTTCACCTCTTGTTTTTTTGTTTGAAGGTGTTCTCTCTTTTTTCTTCTTCTTTTTTCTTGTTTCTTTTTCTCTCTCTCTCTCTCTCTCTCTCTCCCTCCTTTTCTATTTGTTTCTCTCTCTCTCTCTCTTTTGATATAAGTAATGTTTTCTCTCTGTTTTTCATGTTATGTATATACACATCAACTTATACATATCAAGATATACATATAGTACATTGGCAATCTCCGTCTCTCCTTGGTGAATCTCGATAGACATGTGTCAAATACGCTTTGTGGGGCTGCGTGCAGACAGAAGAGATGGTTTCTGTGGCTCTCCTTGGCTGATGACGGTCTTACGCGAGTCGAATTCGAGGGCGTTTTCTCTCCATGTCCAAGATCCATCTCGATACAGCGGAAATTCCCCGGAACATGGGTCGATTTTTCTGCCGGAGGGGCCGAAAAGTCCTGCAAAGTGTTGGTGGTTCAATCAGCTTGGCCTTTGTGAAGCCTTTGGAACCAAACCGGTTTCTCTCACTGCCCCACAATTTCACATGGGGTTCCCAGCCGTGAACCCCGGCAAGTCGGCCGCAGATCGGCCATGGAGACATGGACTAAAACCTGCGGTCCATATGGTGGCTTAAAAATGGCCCATACTCATTTGGGTGTGGCTCAAAATTAAACCGGAGGGGCAAACCGCAGGTTTTGGTCCATGTTTCCACTTTCCAGGGCAACCCATTTTGAATTCCGTTTTTCTTCAGCCACAGCCATTTGGCTGTGGGTCAAAACTAGGGTAACCCCAAAATGGCTTGCCCTGGTAAATGGAAACATGGACTCAACCTGCAGTCCACATTCTGGTTTCATTTTGACCCAAAACCATTTGGTCAAAAGCCCGGCGCGAGTTTTGCCTTCAGCGGCCAGATGGTCTCCTTCCGCAGCCGCCGCACCTTCTGCGCCGCGCCCATTGTAGGCGCGGCTGAAGCGCGAAGCCGAAGCCAGGGGGGGGGGGGGGGCCAGCACTGGAGGTGCAGATCGTCTCCGTTAAGGGGAAATGACGTTTCTTTTTCTTCTTCTTCTTGTTTTCTTCCTCTTTTTTCTTCTTCTTTTTTTTCTTTCTCCTTTTCTTTCGCATTTGCATTTTGGTACTCATGGGTGTTTCATTGGCGTCTCGTTGGTGTTCTCCTCCCATGTGCCCTTGCTTGTTCTTCTGAAGTTGTGGGGATTGGGAAACAAAGTCAATGTAAAATACTTGAGTGGGGAAACAAAGAGAGCATACGTCAGAACACGTCATAGTCTTGAGAACAAAGCATTCGGAGTGGGGAACTGCAGGTGCTTGGTTGTTTTTGGGACGAGCCCTTGCCAGATCCTGGTCCGGACAAGTCGCGGCGAGTAAGCCGCGAGTCCTTCGTCGTCAGGCCAGCCGCTGCGGAATCAGAAGGGCTTGCAGGAGGCGCGCGCTCGTGTGTGCATGAAACAGTTTTTCAACTGGGTGTCTCTTAAAATCGGTGAACCCCCAAAATGGCGGTTTTCCAGTTTTCTTTTGAAACCACCCAAAAAGGGGCACCCAGCCCCAAATAGTGGTTTAAAAGCCCGGGTGTTCCTTTTCATTTCGCTCACTTTCTGTGAAGCCCTCAGATGCTGCAGTTTCTGATCTCGGTGGCCCTTTTTTGGTCACACCGTGGATGCTGGATGCTGAGCACTTCAGGAGGCTCACAGTCCAAGTCCTGTGGCCAGGGAAAAAAGTGCCACTCTTCGAAGGGGCAAAATCTCGACTCCGAGCAGATCTGGACCGCCCATCCCCCTCCACCGTCCTGGCTGCGCAACACAAAATGGTTCTCCACTGCACAGAAGAACGTCCGTCTGGATCTCCGCACAAAGGGGCTGGCTGAGTTGTGTTGTTTTTGGGTTTCTCGGGTGGGTGTGGATCCAAAATGGGTACCCAAAATGGGTTGCCCTGGTAAATGGAAGCCAGGACTCAACCTGCAGTCCATATCCTGGTTTGATTTTGGCTCATGACCAGGTGGCCATGGAGGGTGAGTTCGTGATGCCGGAGGCCATCGCAATGGGCACAAGTGATGCAAAGGAGGCGAAAAGGCGTGGCATGGCATTTTGGTGGCGGGTTGAACCCATGGCATGGTCTGGCCATTGTGAAGGCACCTCCAAATAGAAAGGGGGAGGCTGATTACTTTGCAACTTTCAATTGAGGAAGGGCGGGAATGTCTAATCGCCAGAGGCCTTCGTATGCAATTCTTCGGGCCGTGGGATGAATTCGAAGAGAAACTTCACGCAAAAGACTTGCGATAGAACCCGACCAACAGGTGCCTCAGATTGCACCTATCTCGGATATGCACCTTCGCGGCCAACTTCGAGCATTTTGCACATGCAACCTGTAGGATGCATCTTTGGTATGAGCTTCGCTACGATACAACCAATTGCAGTATAACAACTTGCAACACCGTTGTCTTGGGCAACTTACCTGTATGACATCCTGGCGGATCCGATAGGTTTGGGGTCCGCTGGCCTGGGCAAGTGGTTGAGGCATTGCTCATTTGTGCCCCTCTAAGAACCCCTTCTCTGGAACTTTCAGCGCGGCAGCTGGGGTTGAGCAATGGCCTGGAAACCGCCGGCAAACGCATGGCATCAGCCACATTTTGCAAGGCACGAAGAAACATCTGAACAGATGCCCATGAATTTGAACAGGGAACTACCTCTGGACATGGCGGTGATTCAAAGATTGCTGATTGAGATGCATGCCCGGCTGCACCTGGAGTCTCCATGACCCTCAGCAAAAAAATGTCGTCATTCCGAAAAGAAAGGGGTTGTGGCCCCTTTGTTGAAACTCTACGGTGTCTTAGAACAGGTGAACCCCACAATGGCTTCGGTTGTCCTTTACCACCCACCCAAAAGAAAGGCCACCCTGAAAAGCAGGACGCCCAAACTGGCGCAAACATGTTTCCGTTTGGGGTTTGTCTACACCTCACAAAAAACACCACCTCAAAAAACCTCAAAAAACAACTCACACCACCTGAGAAAACCGAAAACCGAATCACGCCACCTCAAAAACGAGGCACCCCCCCGTCCCCCAAGCCGCCAAAAGCCGAGCGCTCGCTCGCTCGCGATTCTCAGAGCGGCACCGTGGACTTCTGGGCCGTGGGCACCGACTGCTGCGACAAGGCCACCAGGCGGATGGGGCGTTTTTTGGGGGCGCCGGCCGTTCTTCGATTTTTCTTTTGTGTCTGTGTGTGTAGGTGGTGTCTTTGTGTGTGTGTGTGTGGGGGGAGGGAGGGGTGGTGGTTTTAGCAGTTGTTTTCCTGCCGGCTTGCTGACATTTCTCTGGCCCTTTTTGTTGAATTGGAAAAATAAAAACGAGTTGTTTGCCTTGTTCCTTCTATCGTCTTTTTGCCATCACGTCGACCGTGGCCTTTCCCCTGCCCGCGCCTGGCAGGCAGTTCACTTGCGGCGAGGCGGGGGACCGTTTGGCCGCGGGGCTGAGACCGATCCGTTGCCCCCCCGAAGAAGAAGGTGTGAAAACCCAGAAGGATGGCGAAGATGGGGGGCTTTGTCCTTGATCGGGTTTGTCGGAATCTGGTCGTCCCATCATTTCTTCCCTTGGAAGAAGCAAGTGTCGGGCCGAAAGTGTCACTTGCCACTCTGCGGTTGAACCTTTGTCTTCTGCCAGGAACAGAGCGCTGTTCACCAGCCTTGGGTTTTTGGGCGAAGACACATCTGAGCAAAATCCCGCGACCTTAAAATCCTCCACCCTTCACACAACCAGTTGCAAACCAAGGCTCCTGTTGAGGGAACGAGGCACGTGATGCCATCGGAAGGGCGCATGCTTCCGGGTCCAGCGGATGTTGCTTGAGCTTGTCGTTTCTTCAAGTCTGCCTGCTTGGCACACGCAGCTTTTGGGATTTTGCGATGCATGCAACACCTGTTTTCGGCGAGACTCGGCTCAAGGCACTCAAAGAGTGCCTCTCTGAGCTCCGGCAGGGCCCAGCTTGGCTTTCCTTTTCCGCCCGGAGGGCTCGGCGCGAGGCCAAACTCCAACGCAACCCCATCTTCCGAGCATCCGAAACCCCATCTTCCGCTGAGCTTCGGGCGCGCACGCGATTGTTTTTCCCATCCCACGAAGTTTCCGCAGACTTCCCGCGACGCACCGAGTTTCTGCAGCTCCCCGACCATGGCGAGCGCTTGGGCCTTCGCGCCACAAGGCAGCTCGTGGCATGCTGATTCGCCGGGTGAATCACCGCTGATCGACGTAGATTTGTCTGTTTTGAGAGTGGACCTACAAAATGGCGGCGATTTTCCTGGTGGTCTCCCTTTAAACCCCAGAAAGGGTACCCTCAAAGAAGGGCAGACCCATATTCGGTTCGGCCCCCAAATGACCATGGGTAACTTTTCCCCGTTTGGGGAAAGCAATCCCCTTTTTCGGTGGTTTCCTGATGGTCCTCCCATGTAGCCTTTGCATCAACTCCGATGAAATTACATTGGGGTAAATCGTATATAATCTTCCAGCGACGTCCCCTGCAAAGGGCCATCTTTTCTCATAGTACGAGTTTTAGCCGGGCACCCCATGGACATCATTTAGGGTATTTATGTCCACCAACTCCACCAACCATAGCGAGGCCATGGCAATGACATGGCCCAAAGACCGGTTTCTTTACTTGAGGTTACCAGGGATGGTCATCCACTTGGGATCCTTACTAACCAATACGTCGCTGTCCTCGGCAAGTCTTTGGTTTCTTTTTGTGCCTCTTTTTGATTCTGTCCCGTTTTTTTTTTTGCGCCTGGCCTCCCGGCCGGGCCCGGCGCAGATCTGCTGCTGGGCGCCGGCGCGGTGGCCCTCGCCGGTGGCGCCCGGGCAGCAGGAGCGCGGGAGCCCAGCGGCGCTGCTCAGCCGCGCCCGGGCGGGTCGGCCGGCCGTTTTCGCCGTTTTTTTTTGCGTTGGACGCTCGCGGTGATTCGCTGATTTCAACAGTGATGCGCATGGGAGTTGGTTGAAAAGATGCGGCGTTTTTTTTTTAGTTGCGTCGGAAGCTCGTTGGGGTGCAAAAGATGTGTGGTACATGGGATGACCATAGGAACCACCACTAAGGGATATTGCACATGGGATTTGGTTGATGCAACAGAGCCGTATGGGATGATCTTTGGAACCACCAAGATGGGATTTGGCTGATCAAAAGATCCGTGATAAATGGAATGACCATGGGAACCACCAAAACGAGTTGATATTTCGACTGACATGGGAAGTGTTGCCCATCAGGAAGATTGACCAACCCCCACATGCCTTCGCGCGATGAAAGCAAATGACGCGCGCTTGGCTCGTAAAAGGTAAAGGATGTGATGACCATGGCAAGTGAAGCAAGAAAGTTGGCGGAAACGCTGGCCGCAACATGCTGCTGCTGGGCCTCGGGCGTTGGTCCACAGATTCACATGAGTCTGTGACAATCCCAACCGGCACAACCATAATTGGTGCACCAAGCGCAGAGTTTATTTGCATCAAGAGAAGGAAAAGGCGACCAATTTCCACACATCCCTTCAAAAAAGTCCAGAAACAAAAGCCAGTCTTACAAGCCAAAAAGGCAACCCAAAAAAACGGCCACCCGCTTCTCGGCGACCGAAAAACCGGACCCCAAAGGGTTGCCAAAAAACCCGGGGCCCAAAAGCATGGGCGCTGCCTAAACATTTTTAACCCCTGAAAAGTGTCTTTTGGTTTTTTTCGGGGTGTTGCACCCCTAAGACACAATTGACACTCCCCAGGGGTTGTACCCCTGTGGTTTTTTGTTGGTGGCTTTTCCAGGGCCGCTCGCCACGCTCGCCATGAGGGCTCCAAGCCTCGCCGAGCGAGCGAGCGACGGATGAGGCGCGCTTGGCGCTGCGCCGCTGGAGGGCGTCTGCGGCCTCCGTGAGCGCGCTGGGCGCGGGGCCCGGATGGCGAGGGCGAGAAGGGAAGGAAAGCGAAGGAAAAAGGGGGGGCAACTCTTCCCCTGAAAATTCTATTGGCTTGATTTGTTCCCCTGGTATTTTGCATTCTTTTTTTTGCGCTTCCCTTTCAAACAAGGGGGGGTCCAACTTCAAGAAAGCGCAGGAGACTTAAAACACAAATACGGAGCGATCTTCTTTCAGGATCTTGGGGATATGCTGAACAAATGTACCGGAAGCTGCAAGATGCGGAGAGCGTCCTGCCCAGGTGCCCTGCTGGTGGCAGGGACAGAGTCAGAGGAGACTGGCAACATGGCTTGTTCACGCTGGCTTTTCTTGATGAACACAAGACACCCTTTCAATATGTGTATCTATGCGTGTATATATATATATATATATATATATATGCACCTAGTTGTTTTGTTAGTTTTTACCTTATCTATATATAATATATATATATGTATATATACACTTATTTGTTGCATTGCAGAGGCCAGGGAACTACGATGAACAGGGTCCCTTTGTTTGATCATCCGGGCCGAAGCCCAAGGGGTCCACCTTGCCGAGTGCTTTGTGCGTTGCACGAAAGACGCCTCGAACCATTTCCCAAGGCTCAAGAGGGCTGAAACTTGTGTTCCTGCAGGGCGCACATTTCGGGGGAAAAGCTTGGAAGACTCGTTGCGGGGCAGCTCGCTGTGGTTTTGCACCCCAAAAAGACCTCAGCAGCAGGTGCATTGAGCCGGAGGCCACAGCAACCACACGGAGCGCACAGCGTTGTTTTTTTATTATGTAAACGTTATTTTTTGGATAGTTGATTTTTTTTGTTCAGTGATTTTTTATTTGCTCCAGCGATGTGTAACATGTTGCAAGGGACATCCCAAGTCTACCAGTAGCCCTTTGTAGAGCCGGGTTTCGGCCGTTTGCGCCATGTGCTCCTTCCTCGTCAGCAGCTGGCTCCTGTCGAATCTGACCTATGTGAACTTCTTCATGCGGCCCAGGGGGCCAGACCTTACGACACGAGTCAACCTTCACAACTTCACATTTGTCCACAACTTGCTCCACATGACCGGCGCCTCGTTTCTAAAGCTCACTTGGGAGGGCCTGGGGCCTGGTTCGGCAGCTGCGTTGCGAGCAAAGCTCGCGATTTGAGGCTCCAGTGGAAGGATAGCTCTTCCGCAAGGCAAAAAACTACTTGTTTCGGAAGAGGAGTCTATCTTTCCTTGGCCGTGCAGCGCACGTCCCAAGTTGCTGGGAGGGGGTGCTGGCGGCCTGAGGGGTGATGAATCTCTGTGCCATGCAGACGTTTCTGAGGGTTTCTGCTCGCCTCGCATCAGTCCCGTCCCGTCGCAAAAGCGCCTCGCTGGCCCCGAGGCGAGCGCGTGCCACAGCCCTTCACCACCGCCGATGGCCAGGCGCGGGCGGTCGCCTTCGGCGCGAGTTGGGTGTGGCCTCCCCTCTCTTGGGCTGGCCAGTTCCCGAACAGAAAAAAGTCGAAGGGTTCACATTGAAGAGGGTCCTCCGAAAGAAGCCGCGCCGGCTGTTCGCATCAGGCTTGTCTGCGCATAGCTCTGCTGAAAGAGGAATGCCAGGTTTGGTTAAGACCTGACCGCCGAGTTCGGACGCAAAGGACCAGCAGCCATCCCAAAAGTGAAAAGTCCCAGGCTTCTGGACTCCACGAGTCGCGGGGGGAAGCCGGAAACCCCACCTTGGGTTGACATCGCATCACAAGGAACTTCTTTGTTCTGCGTTCAATGGGGATATGTTTTGTTTTTGGGGGGAATCCTCTCCTGCTGGTTGGTCCCATGATGTCCACTAAAAGGGTCCCTCAACATTCAACATCCGGGTGTGTCTTTTTTTTTGGAGGGCACCCCCTTTTTGTGGTTTTAACGAGGCAGCAACAAGGAAACGACACATTTTTTTTGGGTCACCCTCAAACAGCGACACACCTTTTTTGTTCCAGTTCTTTTTCTTTTTCCGAAGTGGGAACCTCCGAAAGTGGCGATCCTTTCAATGGACCCCACCAGCAAATTGATCAACTGAGGGGAACTCCAGGAACCCCCTGAACTGGTGGGGGGGGGGGGGTTTGCCGTGTTTCTTCGTCTTCCATTTCTTCTCGGTGTGACTGGTTTTCTTTGTCTTTTGTCCCCTGCCCGAAAGATCCAGGTTTCCCTCAGAAATTGGTTCCCTGAGAAAAATCGGGGACACCTGGTGTTGGCCTCTTGTTGGCTCCTTGAAGGGATGTCAGAACCGCAACCGCAAATTCTGCGAGGTGTTGGTCTACAACGGGGAGATCTACAACTTCCGCTCGCTTTTGCCCAGCGCCAAGAGCGACGGGGAGGCCCTGCTGCCGCTGTACCTTGAGCGGGGCGCTTTGTTCCCGCGCCCCTCGGCTCGGCTTTGCGGGGGCCCGGGGGCCCGAGGGCCCGGGGGGGTTGGATGCCCCGAAACAAGGAGAGCACCAGGTGGATGGCCTTTTTGGGGTCATTCAGACAAATTGCCTGGGAACCAGCAAGTTTTGTTTTTTGTTGGGGTGGAGCGAAGGTTGACGGCCTTTTGGTTTCGTTTCCGCAGAAAACGGGTGGTCTTGCGTGGAGGATTTTCAGCTTCCCACGAGGTGAATTGCAAGATCTTTGAGAAATTTGTCCTCAAAAATAGCAATTCAAACAGGGACGAAGCACTTTTCACACGCTCATTGCGGGTAACTTTCGCATTTGCGGGTGTCTTCACATCCCTCACCAGATGGGCCGAAACTTGCGACTCGGGCAATTGGCGACTTTGTGTGGCAAAGATGCAGCGCTTCGCAGAAAGTCACAGACGACAGCCGACGGATTCCTTGGCCCTTCCCTTTTTTCTTTGAGGACGAGGCTTGTCTTCGAAAAATGGGGTGGGGGAGTGAACAACTTTCAAAAGTATGTTCTTGCAGTCGGGTCGGAAACTGTCAGTGCAAAACCCGCGTTTTACACACTCCCATGTTTCGCACTCTTGTGCAAAACCCACGTTTTACACACTCCCATGTTTCGCACTCTTCGCAAGCGAGTGATCCCTTCCAACACATGGTCAGCACCCCCGCCCAAGTGATCCCTTCCAGCACATGGTCAGCATTATGTTCACGGCACGAGCCAGTCGTTCGCTGATGATTTGCGCCAGCACCCGGCAGCTTTTTTTGTGTGGCTACTTGGGCCCTGGTGCTTCGTTCGCGGAAGCCATGTCCGTGACCATGGACTCGCTGCTAAATCAGGGGCAAAAAAAACGTCAAAAACCCGAAACATGTTGGGTCCCCAGAAATCTGTGTTTTTGGACCACAGAAGCTGGCGGCGGCCAAAAACATTCCCATACGCAGCATTCAAGAAAGGCTTCGTAGCAAGACCAAAAAAAACGCGAAACCGAGGTGCCTGATTCCTCACGCCTGCCAACGTTTTCAATAAATGGTAACGCTAGAACGACCGTGCGCGGGAAGCGCTTTTTGCTGTTGAAAACGAGTAAAAACGCTAGGCGAAACGCAAATTCTGTTAAAAAAGGACCGACGGGTAGCGACCCGGCGGCATGTTCTTGAAGGCTGAAGGCTGAAAGAAAGATCTCTTCTTCCCTCCCAGCCCCCTCCCCCCCCAACACCCCCCAACACCCCCTATAAAAACAAGGAAAACCACGGGCCGACGCGATCCCCACGGTCCACACCTTGTTCGCCCTGAAGTCTTGAGGCTTCCTGGACGGGGAGTTCGCGCTGGCGCTGCTGGACTTCCCCAGGAGCCGGCTGGTGCTGTCCACGGACATCTTCTCCACCAAGCCGCTGTGGTTCTCCAGCGCCTCGCATCGCACGACATGGGAAGTTCTTCTTTTTGGAAGGGGGTGAGGGGAACAGTCCAACTGAAAAGCCGGTGGTTTGGTGGGTGCGTTTGCTGGGCACGTTTAGTGGGTCTGTTTGGTGGGCGCGTTTGGGCGTGTTAGCAAGGTAAGGCGTACCAGTGGACGTTGGATCCCGAGGCTTCCAGGGCTTCCATGTGGCGAGCTACCGCAGCGCGCTGCTGCGGATCGGCCTGCCACAAGGATCGCTAGGGTGTGGGGCATGAGGTGCTGAGGGTTCTGGAGTTCAGAGCGCCTTGATCGCGCATTCGTTTTTTTTCTTCTTCCTTTTTTTCTTTCTCGCATGTTTTGTGCAGGGAAGGTGCACATGGTGGACCCCAACACCATCATGATCATCCACCTGGATGACGGGAGAGTCGAGCGGCACGCCTTGCATGAGTTCGACCTGAGGCAATTCAAGCAGGACTCGACTGCGGAGCAGAGCGCAGGGCCACGGCAACACGCGTTTTCCTAGGGGACGCTTCCCCATTCTTTCCAGGGATCCTTCCCTTCAGGAAACCACCAACAAAAGCCCGGAAGAAACAGCCGGTTGTTCAAAGGAACGATGCTTGAAAAGAACGGGAACTCAACCCCGTAGAGTTGTGGGGCGCGCATTTTTTGCGCTTAGTGCCAGGACACCACAGACTTCCAGGCGGCGTTTGCCCGGGCGGTGCGCCAGCGCGTGCAGTATGCCATCCATCCCATGTTCATCGGCCTCTCCTCGGGCTACGACTCCGGCGCCATCCACGTGGCCCTGGTGCAAGATGGGCCACTCGGCGAGAGCTTGCCGCATGCCACGCCTAGCCAGGCATCGAAGGTCTTGTGGAGGGAAGGACGTGATGGTTTGCTGTGCACTCACCAAGTTACCCACTCTCAGAGTCAACGCTGGGTCTCACCAAGTTAATGTTGACCCCATATTAACCAACCCCAGTTTAGTCTAGTAATAGTTGGGTGTTCACAACCAAAAGTGATGATTCCCCACTAAACCCAGGGAGCATTACCACTTTCAGAGTAAATGCTGGGTCTCACTAAAATATGGTTGACTTTGTTTTGGCACAATGACTGTTGACGGCTCATGTGGAAGATTCGAAGGATGTTTCGTTGGCCTTTTGCTGCTGCGTTTGGCCTTATCACGCCATGAGGACCAGTCACTTTGCCTACACGGTGCATTCCACGGAGGATGGGTTGGGTCGCAGTGCACGTCATGCGGCTTCTCGGCCGTGGCTGTCGCTAAGATTCGGAAGTCGAACCCCCCCCAAGGGGGTCTGAGCGACCCATGTGGGACGGCTGATGGACATCACATTTCCGAGCAGGGAGTCCCTTTGGATGCTATGTGACACACACACACATACACACACACATACACATACGCACACATACACACACACATACACATACGCACACATACACACACACATACATACCTACCTACCTACGTACGTACATACATGCATACAAACATACCTACCTACCTACATACATACATACATGCATAAAAAGCAGGCACACACACACACACACACATGCATGCATGAATTCATGAATTCATGCATACATGCATACATACATGCATACATACATACATACATACATACACAGATACAAACACATACACATAAACGTAAACACATACCTATACATACTGCACACTACATGTACATATACATATACAAAAACTCATACAGAGACAAAATTTATACATGCATACACACACGTATACACACATTCACAGACATATACATACATATACATATACATGCATATACATACAACTACATATACATACGTATACATACATATACATACATATACATACATATACATACATATACATACATATACATACATATACATACATATACATACATATACATACATATACATACATACACATACATATACATACATATAATAAGTATACATACATATACATACAGATACATACATAGACATACATACACATACATACACAGACATATACATACATATGCATACATATGCATACATATACATACACCTACATATATATACACATAATTATGCCTACATAGACATACGTATATGCATATATACATATAGATATACATATACATATACATATACATAAACATATACATAAACATATACATAAACATATACAACACATATACATATACACATACATATACAAGTCATATACAGAAACATATACAACAACATATTCTTATACATATGCGTACGCATACACATACATACATACATACATACATACATACATACATACATACATACATACATAAATACATACATACATACATACATACATACATACATACATACATACATACATACATACATACATACATACATACATACACACATACACACATGTATACAATCATACATACAAATTGAACATTTGATACATGCATACGTACATACATACAAACCTACATACGTGCGTACATACATACACACACATACATACATACATACATACATACATAGGTATGTACGGACGTACGTACATACATACACATACACATACACATACACATACACATACACATATACACATACACACATACACATACACATACACATACACATACACATACACATACACATACACATACACATACATGCATATACATACATATGCATACATGCATGCATTCATTTATTCGTAAATTTATTGATTCATTGATTGATTGATTCATTGATTCATTCATTCATTCATTCATTCATTCATTTATTCATTCATTCATTCATTCATGCATACATTCATACATTCATACATGTATACATTTATACATTCATACATTCATACATTCATACATTCATACATTCATACATTCATACATTCATACATTCATACATTCATACATTCATACATACATACATACATACATTCATACATACATTCATACATTCATACATTCATACATTCATACATGTATACATTTATACATTCATACATTCATACATTGATACATTCATACATTCATACATTCATACATTCATACATTCATACATTCATACATTCATACATACATACATACATACATTCATACATACATTCATACATACATTCATACATTCATACATTCATACGTTCATACATGTATACATTTATACATTTATACATTCATACATTCATACATTGATACATTCATACATTCATACATTCATACATTCATTCATTCATTCATTCATTCATTCATTCATTCATTTATTCATTCATTCATTCATTCATGCATACATTCATACATTCATACATTCATACATTCATACATTCATATGTTCATACATGTATACATTTATACATTCATACATTCATACATTCATACATTCATACATTCATACATTCATACATTCATACATTCATACATTCATACATTCATACATTCATACATACATACATACATACATTCATACATACATTCATACATTCATACATTCATACGTTCATACATGTATACATTTATACATTCATACATTCATACATTGATACATTCATACATTCATATATTCATACATTCATACATTCATACATTCATACATTCATACATTCATACATACATACATACATTCATACATACATTCATACATACATTCATACATTCATACATTCATACGTTCATACATGTATACATTTATACATTCATACATTCATACATTCATACATTCATACATTCATACATTCATATGTTCATACTTGTATACATTTATACATTCATACATTCATACATTCATGCATTCATACATTCATACATTCATACATTCATACATTCATACATTCATACATACATACATACATACATTCATACATACACTCATACATTCATACATTCATACGTTCATACATGTATACATTTATACATTCATACATTCATACATTGATACATTCATACATATAGTGTTGTATATATATATATACACATGTGTATCCATGTGATGGACTGGTCCAATGGTGCATTTTGGGAGGACATGGAAGTGCTGCAGCAGCGCATCCATTGGGCCGGTAACTGGACCGAGACCAACGTCATCGCCCCTCGGAGCACCGGTGACAGGGGAGGACTGTGGGGTCCGTTTTTGGATATGGGTGCCTCTTTTGAGGGGGCTCGCACAATGGCGCAACGGTTTTGCTTTTGGTTTCTCTGTAAAACTGCACAAAAAATAACGGAGGGGTATTTATTTTAGGAATCTTTTTCGTTTTTTTTTGGGATTTTTTTTCGCTTTTGGCTTCTTGGCTTCTTGGCTTCTTGGCTTCTTGGCTTCTTTGCTTCTTGGCTTCTTGGCTTCTCGGCTTCTTGGCTTCTTGGCTTTTCGGCTTCTTGGCTTCTTGGCTTCTCGGCTTCTCGGCTTCTCGGCTTCTCGGCTTCTTGGCTTCTTGGCTTTTCGGCTTCTTGGCTTCTTGGCTTCTCGGCTTCTCGGCTTCTCGGCTTCTGGGCTTCTTGGCTTCTTGGCTTCTTGGCTTCTTGGCTTCTTGGCTTTTCGGCTTCTTGGCTTCTCGGCTTCTGGGCTTCTAGGCTTTTCGGCTTTTCGCATCCTCTGCATTCCCAGTTCCTCTTCGGCAGGTGGCGTTTTTCCGACATCAATGGGGGGGGCTGCCGGCCCCCCCCAACCCCCCCGCTACGTTTTAGATTTTCTGCAGAGATTTAATTAGTTGCACCCCTAGTTGAATCATCAATTCTTCGAACATCATGGGGGGGTTGCACCCCTAGTTGAATCATCAATTCTTCGACCATCATGGGGGGGGGCTGCCGCCCCCCCCAACCCCCCCGCTACTTTTTAGACTTTTTGCAGAGATTTAATTGCACCCCTATTCAAATCATCACTTCTGCAAACAACATCGTGGGCGGCAGCCCCCAACCCCCCCGCTGCTTTTTATATTTTTTTACAGGGATTGACATGCCCTCCTACTTGAATCATCATTTCTTTGACCCCGTCACACGATTTGTGGGTGATGCTAGGGATGTTGGTGGGACATGCGGGGGATGTTGACGGGCTAGTGTAAAATGCGTCAATTTCGCGAGAACATGCTGTAAAATACGACACTTTGCTGGCCTGGCCGAAAAACGGAAAAAAAAAAAAAAAACGAAAAACAATTCCCAAAATAAATCCGCACCCAAAAATAACTCCGAAAAAAGACAAGCTACGCATGTGGGCGTGTATTTTTATTGTGTCAGGGTTTCGTTTTTTGGATGATATTCAAGGACACCGAAACCTATGGTTCCCTTTGAGACAAACCATGGGCGTTCTCGTAAACAGTTGGCTTCCTTCTTTTTTCAGAATAAGTTTCATCTTAACTCATAAGGCTTGGGTTTTGTGAACACAACTTGCCCTTTCGCCTGGCGGCTCAGTCTTGGCCTTTTGATGGAACCCTGTGGCAATTGGCTCCGCACAAATCGGCAGACTCCAAAGTCCATCCGATTGGACATAGAGCCCGCATCCGAGGTCTGCTCAGCGTTTGTGTTGTGGGCTGAGCACAGATTTTCTGGCTCCAGAGATTTTCCAGTCTTGACTTTGGACCAGGCAGACTGTCAGGAAGTTTCATCGGGTCCATGGGGTTTCTGAGGGAGTCTTGCAACCGTGAGAGGTGCTCAGCGGCGCGGACCTGGAGCGCGAGGCAGGGTCGGACGGGCGCGTTGGGCTTTGGGGCTTTGGGGCTCGGAGTGGCTCGGAGTGGCTCGGAGTGGCTTGGGGCGCGTTGAAATCGGAACGCGCGGGTGAGACGGGGCTGAGACGATCGGAGCCTAGAACGAAAGCAGCTTGTTCGAGCGAACGGCTCGGGAAGGTGCGGGTGGTTTCTCTCTTTCTGCACGGAGGCAAGACGCCTCGCGGAGCAATGCGAGCCGTTCCACTACAGGCGGGCTGCGTCGCATGTTGCGAGAGAGGGAAACAGCCGGACGTGAGACTGACTTGTTTGCTGTAGACTTGCGTAGTTCCACGCATTTGGCGGTGGGTCAAAACCAATGGTACCATTTTGGGGTAGGTGCACCACCCTTTTTAGTCTATTTTAGTGGGGATTGGGTCCGATTTGGATTTTACCCCATGGCCATTCAGAAGGTAAGCTGGGCTCAGCGTCAACCATGTAGCTCATTGTCCAGGGCGCTTCAGAAACTCAGGCGCGCGATCCAGATCTTTGGCACGCTTCAGATACTATTTTCTGTGTTTTTCAGAAAACTATATTTTGCGCGATTCAGAAAACTATACAGTTTACAGTTGAGCGCTTCATTAACTATTTTGTGCGATGCAGTCAATATTTTGTTTGCGTGAGTCAGACACTTTTTGGGCTGATTCAGAACTACCAGGGTGCGTTTCGGAACTACTGGGGTGCACACGCTCAGCACTGAACATGCTCGCCGCATGATAAGCACGCCCTTTCAAGAGGACACACTCAGCACAGGCCACATGCCTGCCAAATGATAAGCGCACCTGACTCAGAGCGCACACTCAGCACTTCAAACTTCACACCGCCAGCCGAATGAAACAAGCCTATCCCCAACATCCGAACCACCCCAGAGCGTACCTGGGCAGCAATGTCTCAGTGGATTTGACTCATGCAATCAAAAAGGCGTGCAGCAAAAATGGAGGAAGAAAGCAAATAGAGTCAAGGAGATGTCCGGACCCGCATGAGCGGGGGGGGGGGGGGGGCAAGCCGAATGTGGCACAAGTGTGTCGTCTCTAATGTTGACCCAAACCCCCTGTTGATTAATATGGGGGTGTCCCTCCAAAAGTGATGAATCCCCACTAAAACCAGGGACACCCCCATATTAATAAACAGGGGTTTATTAATCCGGGGCATTAACATGGGGTCATGACCCGGTCATGGCGTGTTTCTGACCAAACCAATTGCCCAGTCGCCCAACTGAGTAAGCCAATCGGCGACCGGCCACTCGGCAAAAAGCCCAAGCTACCAAGTAGCAGCCGAGAAGTCGTTCTCAATCTTGATGTCCCCTATACCCAGCAGTTCTCGATTCATTTGCATGTTCTAATGCTCGAGCTTTGCTTTCCTGAATCGCAAGGGCACTGGGTCAATGCCATCCGAGTCTCGTGGCATCTCGTCGCCCTCGCCTTGTCGCCTCGCGGCATGTTTCAAATGCCAGGGCCACTCGCGGGCAAGAGTTCCTGGTCTCGGAAGATCCCGCGTCCTCGGGCCTCTCCTACATCATGAAGGAGGCGCCGAACCCTTTTTCGGGAGGAAGGAGTTCAATCTACAAACAACACAAGAAACATTTTAATTAAGCATGATATACAATACTTTGCAAATTCGGGATGTTCAGTTTCACCATGCCTCCTAGATGATCAAGTTCACATGTTGCTTCAACTCTTCAACTGTGGTTCTCTGGCTCATGCGACTCAGCGCAACATGTACCAGTTGCCCTTAAAGTTGATGCCGTGAAGCAAGCATATTGTTTTTAAGCTTTGCTTTGCTCACAGCGCTAAACTGCCCCAAAACCCTCACTGTTACAGCCAAAGGGTCCAGTATTTATATGATAACAGGCAAGCTTGCAAGGCATGCTACAGTATTCTGCGAACAATAGCTGTCACTAGCAATTGAATGGTCGTTCCGCAACGTCCACCTAGGATTAAACATTGCACCCCAAAAAATGCACCTGGAATAAAGACAAGCACCCGCCACCCCCGCCCAAATTTTCTGAACGAAAAGTATAAGGAACATGACAAAATGGAACAAACAGAGAATCTCCTTTGGGCGTCAGGGCTGTCCTCTTGTTCGGGTTTCCCTCGAAGAAACTTTTGCCGCAGATCCCCGTTCTTGGCCTCATTTTTGGCCAAAAAGGAGTCACCCCAATCGCCGGTCCACCGGCCCCCATGTTTTCTTGCTCGAGCACCTCCTCGGTGCAATCCATTGGGACGACCTTTTCGCAGAGGTCCGGCAGCGGGGGATCCTGGTGTACCTCTCCGGCACCGGCGCCGACGAGATCATCTCGGACTACGGCCACGGAGGCTAGAAGTCACCGGACAAACCGCCACTCCCAGTCAGGGTTCCACTTTTTGGCTACCCCCAAAATGACTGAAACCTAGGGGCTCCCTGTTTGAGGTACATGACCCATTTTTGGGTTTAAGTCATGTTGGTAGTGAAGAAGTGGAACCCTGCTCCCGGTTAAAGGAATATTGGAGCACGTCAAAATCAACCAGGGGTCTGTTTTCATGGGGGAGTGAACATTAGGTTATGCGCATGTTTAGCAAGTGGGTGGTTCTCAAAATTAGGGGGCCAACCAGGTGGTTTCCTGTTGGTTTCCCCATTTGCCAGCCAAAAACGGGTCCCCCTCTTCTGAGAAAGAGCCAAGTACTCAGTCCGTTCTTGGACATAGATTTTGGGAGGACCATTTTACTGGTAGACAAAGTTCAGACTTTTTTGAACATTCCACGCGGAAGTCAGACGTGGGACAGGGGTTAGAATCCTGACTTAAAATTGAAGATCTAAGTGAGAAGTCCCGGCAGATTTGATTGGCTCGCAAGCTTCTTATTTTTGCAGATGAATATAGGGCAGGCATCCAGACATTGGGAACTGCCTTTGAATGGGTCTTAAAGAGCGACAACAAAAAGGAGGCCACATGAGGTAGTTGTAGAAACATTTCTGCAGCTTTCTCCTTCCGCGTCTTCCTGGCCTTTGCTTCTCCCGCCAGGCAAGAAGATCTTCCCACACTCCAACTTCGGAGGACGGAGCGGTGGGGCAGCCAGTCCAATTTTTCGAAGCGAGACTTCCTTCTTTTCTGCACCGAGAAAGCTTGGTGAGGCATGAAAGGAAGCTGCTGACTTTAGGCAAGGGGAGGTTTCAGGCCAGAGCTCTTCAAGGTCCCAAAGCCATGGACTGTGGTCGGGTTCTCGGGAAAGCTCGGGTCGCATCTCTTGTCGGCCCCCGGTTTTGGCGGCTCGTTCTGGTCGTTGGTGCCACTTCTCCAAGGTCTTTGGTTCCACGCCCTGCTGTGCATGACCCTTTAAAGATTGGATCCATGACCACATATTCCTTTGGGTAGTGACCGACCATTTTTTGAGGCTCACGGAGCCAGGTCCATGTTTTTGAACGTCTTCTTCGTCGGGCCGGGTCGCATCTTTGGTCGACTCGAGCCGAGCTCGGGAGGCCTCTTCCCGGAGACCTTGACGGAGCTCTTCCCCTGGGAGGCCTTCTTCCTGGGCACCCAGCGGGACTATCTCATGAAGGAGGCAGCGAACAGCGGGGAGCGAGGGGAGGTGGGTGGGGAGAAGTTGTTCGAGAAGGCAGGGCTGTCAGGCTGTTGGATGTGGGACTTGTGGAAATCAGGCGCGTCATGATCTGGCGGCGTGAAAGGGAGTGAATCGATCGAGCTGAGCGGTGACGGTACATCAGTCTTTCCTTCAGTCTCCCCATTCCTGAGAAGTTGCGGACTGTCCTCGTGTCGCTCAGATCCCAGCTCAAATGCGGCACACTTGGGGTTGGAAAGGGCCAAGAGGCCAAGGGGCAGCGCAGCCGCGACTTCAGGGGCCATCCTGGACTCGCGAGCGGAAGGGGGGACGAATCGGCCCGAGGGGAGTCGGGTGCAAGCCACGGGCGTTCGGCCGGTGATGTTGTGAACCCCCTTCGGCTGGCAGTTGCTGGCTCAAAACGCCGGTAGATCCTGGTGGATCCCCACACATGTTCCTGGATGCTTTTTTGATTTTTACCTCACACAGCAACTCATTTTTCCATTCGCCAACCACCGGGAATTATCTTACCAGGATTCCCATCCCATATCTTCCTTCTAAAATTCATACCCTTAAACAGCAACTCACTCATTTTTCCATTTTTGCCAACCACAAAGGCGACGTTTGACGTACTTCGCCAGGAGCTGGTAGCTGGAGTGCACGGTGTGGAGGCCAGGTATCCCTTCCTCGACCGCCGGGTGGTGCAGGAGCCGCCCGGCCAAGCGTCGAAACTTGCAAGCGCCAAGCGAAACTGGCACAAGCACAGTGTGATTAAAAAATATTCACACATCCGTTTATATGTACATATGTGCATATACTTATATATATATACACATCCGGTTATATGTACATATATATATATACACATACACTTACACACGTTTCGTATGGATAAGTAAAGCTATTCTGAAACAGTGGCGCAGAACCACTAGCTTCAGCCTAGTGGTTACACTCACACTAATCACTATTCCTTAGGCAGTGGCTGGAGGTATTGTAAGGATCGAAGCTCTTCTAACTGGAAAGTGGTTGTACCTGCAGATCAAAGGCATCTATTTCAACAGAAAGCCAACCCGAACTTTCTCAAAAGCAAGGCCATTCAAACTTGAAGCCAAGCTTGAACTTGGCAGTGCTTTGCAGGAAAACAAGAACACTTGACATCCGCGTCCCTTCCAGAAAACAGTTTTGATTCGCTTTTTGTGGATTTCATCAGTTCTTCCCCCTGTTGGTTCATTTCTAGTACTCCTTTAGTACTCTTTTAGTATCCTACAGGGATGGATCCAGAAAAAACGCCTCCAAGCCGTTTCCTCGATCATCGGGGCAGCCACGAGCAAGCGGCGAGGTTCCTGTGGCTGGCCCCAGCGGCCAAGAACGCCAAGTACAAGGCTCCAGTGCACGACTGGCTGGAGCGCTTCAAGTACCCCTTCCGCTCTGGCGCGCCTGGCCAAAAGAGCCGGGCATGGTGAGGCAGATCTATTTCTGTCTGCATGTGCGTGTGTGTGTTTTTTGTTTTTGTTTTTTGCTTGTTTGCAATCTTAAAGTGAACATAAAATGAAAACCACGATTTTGGTGGGTCCACGCAGAAAGAGACACACTCAAAAGTGTAGTAAGTTTATACAAGCAAACACACAACACAGATACAAAATGTATTTGTACAGATGCATGCCTCTACATTGACATATTCTGGGACCCTTTCAACAGCAACGGTTTCGCGCTACTTCCCTTTGGAAGGTGACCGCGAAAGAGTCTTACTTTTTTCACATTCCTGTGTGGGAGGTTGGATACATCTATGTCAAAACGTCCCGGTCGAAACGTCCCGGTGGATGGCGAGTTTGGTGTTCGGGACATAGACTCGCTAAGACGCAGCCACACAAACCAGACCCGACCCTGTCCTTGTCTCAGCTCCATTCATTTTTTAGATCAAACTGATTCGGAGAATTCCACACACTTCTCAGGGGTGGCTCGTGGTGTTTCCTTTAAGTTCCGCTTTCGGTTGATTCGGGGGATTCGGGCTTCGGCTCGATTGAAGACTCGTGGTAGCCAAGGAGAAGGTGGGCTTTAACGCGATGCACAACGTGCAGTGGCAAGAGGACGGGTTCTCGGTTCTCAGAATCGATCCGGATCGACTCGGAGCTTCAGTGACTGGTAGCCGCTGGAAGTAAATGGAGAGGGTGATGGAGGTCTAGCCCCCGGAGATGCCTTGGAAGCTTGCGAGCGCGATTTGTTTTGCTTTTTTTTTTGTTTCTTCAGAGCTTGCGTGCAGGACAAGAGCGTGGTCTACACTTCCTTTGCAAAGCCCGACCCCAAGGCCTGGTGCACACCTGCCATGGGAAAGGCCAAATGAGCCACACTCAAGACCCCGGTAGATGAAGGTTAGTAAGGGACGATCCCAGCCATTGAGCAAGTGACTCGAATAGGGCTCACTAGATTCTGAGCCCACTGCTTGACAGGCTCCGGCGGAAGACCCAGCCGGCATCCAGGAGCTGGGTTCTGCGCACGCGTTCTGAAGCGAGTTTCTTAGAGAGGGTTTGAGCCTCCATACCTCCAAAACCCCATCCCTGGAATGCCCCTTCAGCTTGGGGGGAGGGGATGGCTTTGAGTCAGTCTGCATGGTGGCAGGTGGGTGGCTTGGGTCTACGCCCCAGACAGGAGAAAGAGGCAGAGCGAGCCCTGGCGCAGCGCGCCTCGTCGAAAAAAATGGACCACTGGCCCATGGGTGCTTCCTGGTTTCATGCGGATTCGGGAGACTCTGGCGTGTCTTTCTTTTGGGTTCCCTCCCCCTATTTGGGGTGGTGGGGTGGTTTTACAGGGAAACCAAAAGGAAAACCGTTGCGCTCCCCTCGAAACAAGAAGAAAGAAAAAGGAAAAACCGACCCATGTAAACCTTTGCCATGGTACCAACAATGGGTAGGTGCCGCTCATTGGTTCCCTTTTCCGCATTTTTGGATGTGAGGTTAGGATGTTGGACCATCCTCATGGCTTTGGCTCCGACCCCGATCAATCCGAATCATTTTTATGGAAAAACGAGTGAACCCCCCCCCAAAAAAAAACAAGAGAAGAAGAAGACAACAAAAAAAAAGACTCCCCCCCCCCCCCAACAAAAAGGGAAGACGAAGAAAGCAAATCAAAAAACGGAGCCTCCCTGTTGTCTGGCCCGATCTTTGGTCGCACGTCTGTCTCATTTGGAAGTCGGGGGAGCCTCAAAAAGCCGAGGCGAGCCACAATCAAAACCCGGGTAGATGAAGGTTGGTAAGGGCCAATCCCAGCCAAAAATAGCCGCGGATAGTCCGCCTTCTTCATTCCTTACGTGGTTCCGAGCATTTTGGTACCGGGTTTTGAGCCAGTGGCTCAGGTGAGGCCGAGGTGCGGACCGCCGAGCAGCAGCTGGCGCACACCGCGCAGCAGCTGCAGGAGAGCTGGCGCCAGCTGCAGCAGCAGGCGGCTTGGGGCCGGGGGAAGGGGGAGGCTGGGGGGGCTGGGCTGGGGGGGCTGGGCTGGGGGGCTTGGTAGATTCTAGGGGCACCTTTTTTTCATTCTTTCCAGGCATCCTTCTTTCTTCAAAACCACCCAAAAGAACGATGGTTGAAAAGAATGGGGAATCAACCCCTAGATCGATGGACAAAAGTTCGGACTTGTTTGGCCCAGCCACTTGAGAGTGAGTAGGTGGTTTTGATCATACTAGCTGGTTGGTTGGTCATAGCTGCTTTACTGATAGGTAGGTTTAATTGGAGTAGAGTTGGAAGAGGAAGAATGCAAGTTTGAGAATCTATCAGAGTTGGGCTGGCAGTCGAATGTATCTCCGACGTGCGACGAATCCGAGGGGTCGAGCTACCCACACTCCCACTGAACAACATCTCCCCCAACCAACCGGTTATCGGCTTCCACATCGGGGCGTCATTTCTTTGAGTGTGCTTTTTTGGGTGGTGTTTTTTCACGGAGGCGACAAGGAAACTCGGACCCGTCCACCAAAACTTTGGCGCATCTTGCTTGCATGTTCGGACTTCAGCTTTTTGCCCAACAAATTTCGGTTTTCCCCTCAAAAACCAAAAGTGAGTCAAACTTTTAGCCGGGGAGAGATTGGCATCACCCTTTTGACATCCCAAGAAAACAACAGCTCCACCAGCCCCACCTCCCACCAGTCCTCCTCCCCCCAGCTCCTTTGGGCATCGCCCAAGGCGCAGGGGCTGAGGGCGCAGGCGGAGGCGCAGGCGGAGGCGCAGCTGCGCTTCGCGGCGCTGCGGCTGCTGCCCATGCAGCCGCTGGCCGCCAGGAGAAACCGGACGATTTTTGGGCTTGAGCCGGCGGGGGGGGGGGGGGGGGTTTTTTTGGGGGGCGGGGGGGGTGGTTTTGGGGGGGGGGGGAGGGGTTGGACAAGGTGAAATAGAAGAAGAAGGCGTTTTTGTCCATGGTGAGAGGCGACCTATGCGGGGAAAAAACAAAACAAAACCGCAGGAATCCTGCTGATACTGCTTGGGTGTGTTTTTGGCTGATTGAAGCTTCTGCGTCTATCCGAAGTCATCTGATGCCGGCAGGGTGGAGCGGCCGCTGAAGACCCCCTTGGCGGCCCGCGAGTCTGGGGAGGGCGATCCTTTGGTCGACTTCGACACTGGGCATCCCAAGTGGTCCGGCGTGGAGGTTCTCACATGTGCTCCTCGGACCAAGTGGCGACAAGCCCAGGATCGGCCAACCATTGGGTACGCTTGCCAAACTACCGTGAGATACGGGTGGGTTGGTGGGTGGGGTGGATCGCTCAGCAAGTTCACCGCACAGCCGCGCAACGGATTACATCCTTGGTGGATTCCAACAGCAGCTCAGAATCATGGCTCTGGGTCTCAGCACTTGTGAGACCTGATCAGAAGCGCGGATGATCTGTCCCCTCAAACACCTGATGCGTTTCTTGGCCTGCGCGCAGTGGACGAATCTCTCTAACAGGTGAGCGGGGGCCGCTATGTGAACGTCATGGACTTCCCCGTCTTCCACATCTTCCGGGCGTCCACGCCACTGCCGGTGCACAATGTCTGCGAGAACCACGAGTGGGACGGCATGTACATGCGCCTGAGATTTTACCAGGCGCCCGAACTTGTGCCTGTGGAGAAATCGATGGACAGGAAATTCTTGAGAGTGCTGTTTGCAAATCATCCTTTTCCGCCGATGCAACGGCGTTGCTCAGATTCGGAGGTTACGATCAGTATCAGATCCTTGGATTTACACACCTGGGGCTGTCGTTTTTCGAGGGTGCCTTTTTTTGAACGCGCCAGAAAGATTCGGACTGGGCGTTTCTTAGGTGGTTTGGATTGGTTTGGATTCACACCGGGCTCCGGCTCCTTCTGCAAGTTTCCGCACCGGGCCAGCGGAAGCGGACGGCCTCGTTGCCTTATTTTTCCTGAGGGGAAGCCTTTCTTGGGTGGAAGTTTTGCAGGGAAACCAACCGTGGCAACCCAAAAACCCATCTTGAGGGGTTCTCCCCTTTGCCAAGCTGCGCGCCTTTGGAAGGCCTTCCTGGAGCGATTCGCTGCGGATTCCGCAAAGGCGGAGCGGCTCTTCGTGGTCAGCGACGGCATGGACGTGATCTTCAACGACCTCCGCCAGCTGATCGGCGAGGCCGCGACCCCGGAGGCCCAGTTGGCTGGAGGTTTGGGCTGCCGCTGTCTGGGGTGAACATCGAAGCAGACCGCGGGTGCTTTGTCCACGTGTCTACGCGTTTACATTGACAAGGGCAACCCATGTTGCATACCAATTCTTGACCCATTGGTTGCTGTTGGTCAAAACCAATGGGATCTCATTTTGGGGTAGGTGAATTCACCACCCATTTTAGGCTTCCTATTTTGGTTGGATTGGTTGATGTAACCACTGGGGGCTAACCGATTTGGACTTTGACCCATGGCTGTGGGCTGCAGGCGGTCTCCCGGGTGATCATTCAGCGCTATGAGGCGCGGCTGAGGATCCGGCCTAAGGGTTTCCCAGAAAACCCGCGAGCTGCCGAAGCTGGGCACGGGCTTGCCGCGCCTATGTGGACGTCCTGAAAATCAGTGAGTTTACATTGGTCTTCCCAAAGCTCCTGCGATTTTTTTTTGACATCGGGTTTGATTGAACAAGCACAGCTTGGGGTTTTATGGATGCTGAATCGGCCTTGCTTGAATCGGCTCGGAGCGAGCCAGGCGATCACGGAGGGCAGCCTGGAGGCCAGGTTGAAAAGGTCTCGTGGGCAGTGGAGACACCTGATTATTAGACCAGGCAGAAACCCAGGTTTCAGGCTGCTCCAAAGCGATTCCTCTCTTGGTTTCGGGTAAATTTCCAGTGATCGCAGCCTGAGAGGCAAAGCTCAGACACCGCTCGGCTCCGCAGGTCGTCTTCTCCTCGGAGCGGCTCTGTGGCTGGGGCGGTGGCCACATCTGCTCGGAGGAGGAGCTTCGCTTCGCTTCGCTTCGCTTCAGATGGGTCTGGCTCAAAATTGCACCATCCATTTTGGGTACCCATGTTTGACCAGCCAGATGGCCCATATGAGCTTTTTGACTTTTGGTGCATCGGGGCCGGTTTTGGTGGCATTGGGGCCCCGCCTCAAATTGGCACCCAGAACCCAAATTTTGTGAGGCATTTCGACGATGTCTTGAGCCATTTCGTGAGCCAGTGGCACGTAGGATGATGCGAGATATCCGCAGGGTCCCACAGACTCCAAGTATCTCAATGCGGGAGGCCGGGCTTGGCTGGGCCACATCCAGATGGATGTGTGTGTATGTGTCTGTATGTATTTATGTTTTTGTGTTTGTGTGTGTGCGCGCGCGTGCGCAAACCAGCAGCTGCAGCATAGATACATATTTATAACGTGCATGCATGCATCCACACACACACAAAGACATGCACATACACACATACATAAATACATTGCATTACATTTCATTGCATTGCATTATAGTACATTACATTACAGTGCAGTACATTACAGCACATTGCATTACATTACATTACATTGCATTACATCACATCAAAACACATAACATTACATTACATTACATTGCATTACATTACATTACATTACATCACATCACATCACATTACATTACATTACAGACCCACATACATACACACATGCATACGCACGCACACACACGTACGTACGTACGTACATACCTACCTACCTACCTACCTACCTACCTACCTACCTACCTACCTACCTACCTACCTACCTACCTACCTACCTACCTACCTACCTACCTACCTACCTACCTACCTACCTACCTACCTACCTACCTACCTACCTACCTACCTACCTACCTACCTACCTACCTACCTACCTACCTACCTACCTACCTACCTACCTACCTACCTACCTACCTACCTACCTGCCTGCGTGCGTGCGTGCGTGCGTGCGTGCGTGCGTGCGCGCGCGTGCGTGCGTGCGTGCGTGCATGCGTACGTACGTACGTACGTGCACACATACATGCAGCATAATCTGAGATGAGGCTCATGTCAATATGTCTGCTATGCTGTGGCTTTGGAGCCGGGGACTCCCCACTCCAGGGCGGACGGACCCACCTATTTCGACCAACGGGCAGCTTCCCCTTGAGTCACCGACATGTTTTTGCTGGAGTTGACTGGGGTTGAATCGGTTCGAGATCCCCTTCCCAAGCTCCCCCTGAGAAAGTTTCATGTTTTACACGAAAGTTGGGTACATGAGCCTGCGTTTTCGGTGAGGCTACATTGGCCCCGCACGCGCCTTGGTCCGCATCCTGCGGTGGGTCCTCAACGCCGCGGCGCGACGGGATGGGGAGCTGCGGCAAAAGACCACGGCCCAGGAGCGAACGGCGGCGGCGGTCGGCTCTCGACGGACGTCGGCGGTTTTGGGGCTCGGATTTTGTGGTTCCTTGTTCTTGGAGTTGCTATTTCTGTTTTGTGTGTGAGAAGGGAAACCAACGGAAATCCGTTGGTTCGGGGTTAATTCCGGTGATTGTTTGGCTTTGATGTTGGAGTTGGTATCCTTCTTGAGTCTTTGTTTCTGATTTCGAGCGAGATGTGGAAAACCAGACTCAGCAGCATGTTCTGGGGAAGGAACTTGATGCACTGGCTTGTGATTGAGCAAGATGCTGTGAGAAGGGTGCTATGATACTCGAGAGCTTCGATTCGCAGACCAATACCAGAGGTCTGAGATGGCCATGGGTCAAAATCCCATAGCCCCAGTGAACATCCCAACCTCTAAAATAGGTTCTAAAATGGGTGGTGCATCGAAAGCCCCGAAATGGGATCCCATGGGTTTGTCAAAACCACAGCCAGATGACAATTTCTCAGCGACTGCAGCGGCCTGGCACGGTCTTTGTGAAAGTGAGATGGCAGGTAGCCAGAACCAGACGCCATGAAAGGTAGACAACTTGTTGAAGTGCTGGACGTGTTTGGCTGAAGTCTCTCCACCCCCTTTACACCGGAATTGGGGGAAGGGGATGATTTCTGGAGATCTCTATCGTTTGGTCTGATTTGAACATGTGACATGCTGCTCGGCTCGTGGACGTGCGAGCTCTCCAGAGTGGCTCGCAAGTCCGGGGCCAGGATGCCACCGGTGGCGAGACAGACCAGTACTTCTTCAAGATGTACTTCTGGGAGCACCCCGAGTAGCTCAGCTTATGGCGATCGGTTTTTGAAAAAAAGCATGGCTGAGAAGAATGGGAATTCGGAATCAACCCCTAGAACTCCGCCAAGGCTTCTTGAGCTCAGATCGATGTGCCGAGGTTGGTCACGCTGGACTATCACCAGTCCATCTTTGGCAATTTTGCCGCTGGGATCGTCCGATTCGGCGCTCGCTGGAGCGTTTTTCTTGGGCCGAGGCCATTTCCACCGCCAAAGTTGACGCGAAGTTGCAAGCCCAAAAGGCCGCCGAACAGAATCCGTCGTGAACGTCGGATTCATCCGGAGCGTAGATATCCATATCCGGAGTGTAATCAGAGAAGTGCCCCCCTTTTAGTGTGCGGAAAGGATATCGAGTCTGCCGCTGGCTCCTTTGGATTGCTTTTGTTTTTGTTTGGCGCGACTTAGGTAGAGGTGGAGGCGGTGGCCTGTCACGACGGCTGGCGGCCGCGATGTAGCATGCAGCCATGTTGTACAGTCGCTCGGTCGCGAGGTTTCCTGTGGTTTCGGGGTTGCAGAGTCGCACTTTGGCTCCAGTTTTTTAGAAGTTCAAAAGGGAGGTACAGGAGGGTTGTGATAGCTGGGCAGGTTTTGTGTTTCGCGGCTTGCCACAGGTGTTTGTTTGTGTGTGTGTGTGTTCGAAGGCTCCTAGGCCGCTCGTGGCTCCATTTGCCTCCCAGGTCAGTGACAGCTTCCGGCGCCTTCACGAGGTTTTCTACGGCAACTACCGGATTGCTGGTTGCGCCTTGTGGCGGAAGGACAAGCTTCCGATCACTTGGCACGGATCCTTTGACTTCCATAGATGCCTTAGGCAACAGAAACGCAAGCTCCAAGGCTTGACGGGTCAGACGCTGCACCCCATTTTTCATGTTGCCTTTTGCTTTGTTTTTTTGGTCGTGTGGGGATCGGAGACTTTTCGCTTAAGGAAATGGCGCAGGCAAGTGGCTGTGGCTGCTGTCTTTGGAAGAGCTGTCGCGGAGTTGCCCCTTCTTGGCGAATCTCACAGTGCAAAGGCGCGGAGGGGGCCCGCGGCATCTAAAAACCGAGGACCTTGGAGTTGTCATGGGGTTTGCCAACCCAAAACGAGAAATGGCGAGGTATCCAGTCCAGCCGATCCTTGACCTCTTCGACCGTTTCGATGAAGCCCGCATACAGACTCAGAAGATGCTGCGGTGAAAGTGGCGCGAGCGAGCTGTCAGGTGGATTGGGCGTGTTCGACAGAGGTGCTGTGGAGGGGGTCTTGTTGACTTTCACGGAGCGCCTTCAATTGTTCGACTTCACTTCACGTAGCTTTGAGCGTCACTCGGCAGATTGCACCGGTGTTCTTCCCCGATTCCCGTGCGCGCCAATTCTGGCAGGAGCGATCCCAGAGGCGAGGCGATGGGTGGAGGGTGGGCTCAAGGTTTTTGTTGCCTTTCATCCTGAAAGCAAGCAATCTGTTATTTTCAAGCTGCAACCATTGGTCTATTGGGTCTATTTGGCCTGAAACATGTCTGGGTGTTTTCAACTCTGCGTGTTTCATCTCGCGTTTTTTCGGTGCGATCGATCGCACGAGGCTTTGAAAACAAGTGCCGAGTGCCGAGTGCCGAGTGCCGAGTGCCGAGTGCCGAGTGCAGGCTGACGACTTTCGCCAGCGCCCTGTTCCCTTCGAAGCCGCCTGGCAGCGAAGTCGAAGCTGACGCGTGCTGGGTGGCCCGTCGCTTTTTGTCTTACAGGAAGATATGTGGGCCGGGACCCCAAAATGGCGCAGCTGGTGTGCCGATTGGTTTTCCTTGAACCCACCATAAAAGGGTAGGGTAGCATCGAAAAGAAGAGAGAGGACAAAACAAGAGACAAAGAGAGCGAGAGAGAGAGAAGACAAGAAGAACAGACAAAAAGAAAAGACAAACAGAAAGGACAAGAAGCAAGAAACAAACACACCACAAAAAGGAAACAAGGACATGTTTTTCCACCCGTCTCGCCGTGCATCGGTTGAACACGGGCAAGAGCTGTGAGCCCGAGGTCGAGCACTGCCGACGCCTTCGCCAGCGCAGGCTTAGGCACGGGACCCCAAGGGCTTGGAGCGCCAAAGACGGAGGTGGGGATTTCGAGGAAGGGGTTTGAGGATGGGGTTTGAGGGGTCTGGGGTACTTTGAGGAGGTATTTTGAGGATGGGGTTTGGGTAAGTTGCGGTGAGTTGCGGTGCAAAAGAGACTGTGTCCTGAAGGTTTCATCAGGTCTTTTGCTCCAATCCAAAGTTTGGGGCAACGAAACGAAAGGGCGCCGTTGGCCGTTTCCCGCTCCGCGCCAGATGTCACGGAGCCGGCGCCGGCGCCGGACCGGCGCTCGGAACGAGAGTCTGCCGACAACCCTCGACTCGGATTGGCCAAGGAAGCACCCAAAATCCTGACCTCGATTTTGTGGGTGGACCAAATCTTGCCAGTTGGTAGGTGGTTTACCCCATTAAATCAGGTTTTATTTGTCCCAAGTGGTGCGAATCGAATTTCGTCCATGTACAGTATCAGCAAGCAAACGGAAGATTATTGATTGACACACTCTTTCAGACCATCCTTCTTTGTTCCGAAAGGGCCAAACACCTGAAAAAAACAGGGGACAAAAACGGGAAAAACACGAAATGGGGGTGGCTGCTGCGTGTTTTTTTCCCCCCTCCGCAGGCGGTTTTTGGGACGGGGGATCAACCTTTGGATGCCATATGATGCACCTTGTGGTTCAGTTCATGTTTGTGTGCCCATTGGACGACCGGATGATTCGGAGAGGGCACATATTGGTTTTACCCCAGCATTGGTGTGCGATTCACAACCAGGACGGTCAGGGGACGCTTTCAGACAACTTTAATGGCCGAGCATTCCCATTCCGGCAGCTGCATTTGTTGTAGGAGCGGAGTTGTGCCCACAACGTTGCACACCTCAGGGGCCACGGAAGGTAGAGTGTTTCCTCAACAGGTATGGGGCTCTTGCCTGGAGTGGTTCTGGTTGCAGGCATTAGGGAAACCCCGACGTTCCGATGGGCAGACATGGGAAAGTTGCAATGCCGGAGATGCTACTCCGCACGAGTCCATGGGTCCATAGGGGTGCGAACAGACTTGGCACTGGACAGGGTGTTTCTCGCAATGCTCGGGCTGTTTGCTCCCCTCAAGGGGACTCGGTAGGCTGTCCCCTGAAGGCGTCCATCACCGTGGGCAGCTACGAGTTCGCAGACTCAAAGGCGCGGGCATCGGCCAGCGCATAGACAGAGGATGAGCGCGCGGGAAGTCCGTTCGCGCGACCTTGATTTTTTTTATTTTTTTTTTTATTTTTTTTTTATTTTTTTTTATACGTTGTTGCCTACTAAGGGGATCCTCTGCAACCATTTCCTCCGTGGTTACTTCTAAGGGGGTCCTCATCTGCAACCATTTCCTCCGTGTTCTGATCTCATCGCAGACCGCCGATTCGTCCGCAGGCGCTGGCGGGCCAGAGCCTCAAGGCCCACGGGGTCTGCCACCTCCGGTACTACGGCCTTGAGGCGAGGCGAATCCGGCGGGAGGCGAATCGGAGGCGGAGCGCGGGATGCTCGAGCTCTGACTTTCCAACCCGACTGGAGCAATCCAAGCTGGGTTGTGAGGACATTTTGGGGAGCAGCAACATGGGCTTTTTGCGGAACCCCAAGGTTGGAGAGAAGCAGGGAATGAGAATGGGAAGGACCCTGATTTGAGAAGATCGATCGATTTGGCTTTTCCTTGATTGGGGAATCCCCACAACCTGTGAATTTTCTCATCACCCGGAACGGTCATTCCCTATCGAACCAGCAAGATTAGGATTGCCCAGATGGCAAGGAACCGTTTCCTTTTGCTTTGGAAATCGCACCAAAAAGGGGCCCCCCCTTGGTCATCCCGTCTTTGTGTTGGTGTCGTTTATTTCGTCTTGCAGACATGGTCCTTTGTTTGCTCGAAAAAAATGGGTAGCTCGGCTTTTGGATTTGGTACCCCCTTCATTAAAAGGACCGCCGGTTGAATCCTCCCAGGTCTGCTCCGCGGTGCTGCCGGGGCCCCAAAGATGCTGGGTGGAGGCGGTCACCAGCGGCGAAGATCCGGAAATAGCTGACACCGTTACAAAGAAGGCCCACCACTGCGAGGCTTTGATTGCTTTGATTGCTCTATGCAAGGACATGCCCAATTGTGCCCGTGGCTCATTTGTTTCTCCAAGTGAGCAAACTTCCGTCCCACTTTTTTTTGGGTCCGGTCGTGGAACTCCCCCAATGCCCAGAGCAACACCAGATTGATTTGTTTCGATCCACGCCTCCGGCGATCGTTTCGATGGAACTCCCCCCTCCGACGAGGTACCTGCCGGAGGGCGGCGCGGCGCCCCGCTCAGGCCAGCGGGGTTTGGTCGTGGCCGACGTTCCGCGGTGTCGCCGTTTTCGCGGCTCAACCGGCGGATCGATCCTCCGGCGCCTGAGGAATTGGTTGGAGGGTTTTTGCTGGGTTTAGCGGGGGCGTCCATGTCGCCCCGGAAAAGTGATGGATCTGAGGACGGCCCAGTCTCTTTTTTGGTACACTTGCCATGGTTTCCGTCTTGGGTGGCCCGATTCCTGAGCCACACCCCGGTGGCCCGATCGATTTTGGATGTGCAGCTCAAGAGAACAGCGAAGGCATGTGAGACCTTTGAACCGTTCGGCCTGGGTCAGTTGATGCCAAACTGGACTCCACCTTGGTCTTCCAAGGGTCTTTTGTTGATTTTGATCTTGGCTCCAAATGGAAGTTCGGCCAAACCCTGCTTTTCCAGGGTTTTGGAAGATCAAGGGCATGTTGGAGGCATGTTTTCCCAAGAGAGGCCTAGGCGGCAGCGACTGGGCACACGACTCTTGGTTTGTCACACCCAGGGCCCATTAAGCGACCACCTCGGCCATGGGTGCCTTTCTGCTGTATCCAGCTTTTGAGAACTTTTTCCCAAGGAGTTCCCTTGAAACAGAAAGGTGCAAGCAGTTGACTCCATGTGGCGCCTCCATGAGCCCCCGAAACAAATTACAAAGGGACCAAGCAGACACATCCATGCGCCAGCGACGAGCGCCTAGAGGCGCCGATGTCACAGACCCTGCGCTGCCCAAGATGCTGGAGCACCAGAGACGTCTCGTGTGGATGGGCAAACTCCACTTCGCACGAGTGTCTTCTATAAAGGAAGCGCCCCAAATCCTGACCTCACTGTGGGTGGACCAAATCCTGCCAGGTAGGATTGGTGGCTTATCTCATTTGTAGATGGTTGCATCTGTCCCAAGTGGTGCGAATCGGATTTCGTTTACTCGCAGTATGGGTCGGTTTCAACCATGGGTACGGCCCCCTTGAAATGAAACAGCGGTACCCTTTGCGGCTGCAGATTTGGTAGGAAGCCCGATTTTCCCATGAGCAAGTGACAAAACCATTTCAGTGAATGGTCAGTTGGCGCATGTGAAGGGAGGTCCAGAATTTCTCTTTCAAAACCGAGCGGACAAACCTGGTTCTTGGTTCATTGATGACTGCCGGAATTCAGTGGCTAGAGGCCCGGCCCGGCTGGTCGTTTCGCGTGCCTCGTTTTCTGAAACCGGGGTGCTTGCAACAAACATCCGCTCAGATGTTCATTTGCCGGAGAGTGTCAGAGTTTCTGAAGCGGGGGCGGATCCTCGTTTTGCGGGTGCGCTCTCCTTTGGTGGCTTTAAAGGGAAACCAAGAGGAAAACCCACTCACTCTAGTGGGTCCAACCTTGAAAAGATACAAGGTGCCTCGAATTATTTGGAATTTGTGGTCGGTCCTCCAGTGGCGCGCCACTGATTTATCCCCGGTTCGGTGAATGGCCGGCCGCCAGTTTGGTTTTGTGATCCTGTCTTTTTGGCGCCTTTTTTTTGGAGAGGGGGGCATATGGACACCTAAGTTGAAAAAAACACCTAGTTTTAGTACCTAACCAGGATGAAAAAGAGTTCAGCCGACAACCCTGACACCAAAATCGAAGCGTCTTAACCGCCCAAAGCGTCAAGCCCTCAGAGCTCCTCAGGAGCTGCGGTACTGCCGGAACTTCCCGAAGGACCAGTTCCGCTTCGTCACGCGCCTTCCCGGCGCTCGCTTGACATGGCGACGCCGGGTGGTAGGGCAGGTTTTTGGCTTGGCCGGGATGGGGATCCAAGTGGCGGGTCAAACATGGGGTCACCCCAAAATGGGTTGCCCCGGTAAATGGAACCCAGGACTAAAACCTGCGGTCCAATTCCTGGTGGTTGAAAATTTTGACCCACACCCATGTTGGTTAAAGATGATGTTGGAGGGCCCCAAGCTACGAAAAGATTCATGGATCTTGAGACGGCTGCCTGGCAGCTTGCCCGCCGCTGAAACTGCCACCGCGACTTGCTTGCTGTCAGTCCGACATGTTCGCTATTGATGTGACAAGTGAATCTAAACCTTGATCTTCCCGGACCCTGGAAAAGCAGGCCTTTGGCCGAACTTCCATTTGGAGCCAAGGTCAAAATCAAGAAGGACCCTGGTTTTGCGGGTCCTTGGAAGACCAAGGTAGGTGTCCTTTTTTGGCAGTGTTGGTTAAAAAATAGATGGGTTTCCATCATCTACCAGGGCCGTTTGCCCATAGCTTTCCGGGCCAGGCTGGGCCATCTCCCGCAACGGCCACATGGACCGGGAAGTTGAGGCACAGCACGCAGTCCCGCGAGCTACCCAGGAAGGAACCTGCCAGAGGCCCCTTTTGACATAGGCGATGCGTTTCTTTGGTGCAGTTTGCTTGGATGTTAGGACACTAACTTTTTGCCGACTCATGGGTTTTCCATTAAAACACCGAGAGTTAAACTTTCAGCAGGGGAGGCGGATGTTTCTTCAGCTGCCAGGCGACACCATCCGACGATTGCTGACTGCGGGCTCTGTCGTAGCTGTTTGGGTGTTTTTTGTTCAGCGTCTCATCTCATCCAAGCGACGAATGTGTGCTTACAGCAAGACATGGCGATGACTGTACCTCTTGCCTTTATTTGATAATAAAAGAACCAATGCGTCATATACAAGACGTATTCCGCACCAACATGGGAGTGGTAAATTCAGATGCATTGCCTTGATTGAGAGCCATGTCAATGTGGGGTGCCTATGCACCACGGCGGCGGCTGCGCCGAAAGTCCACGCCGCCTTGGCGTCTGCGCGGGCCGGATCTTTCCAACCCGTGGAACGTGTTGATTGACCCGGACCCGGATGGCCACTACGCGGCGCTGGGCATCCCGAGGATCGCCAACGCCCTGAAATTGCGCCAGGCGCGGGGTCAAAGATGTTCGAAGGTCAAAGGTTGAAGTTTCAGCGTCGTTCGAACATATATATATATATATATACACAGCCGCGTTGGTGTTGAAATCCTGAAGGGATTGTTTCAACATTCCTGTTTGATGCGGACAATACTCATGCATTCACGCACTCAGGCACGCAGGCACTCACTTGCCCACTCCACTCACTCCACTCGCTCACTCACTCCACTCACTCACCTCACTCACCTCACTCACCTCACTCACCTCACTCACCTCACTCACTCCACTCACTCCACTCACTCACCTCACTCACCTCACTCCACTCACTCACCTCACTCACCTCACTCACCTCACTCACCTCACTCACCTCACTCACTCCACTCACTCCACTCACTCACCTCACTCACCTCACTCACCTCACTCACCCGCATTCTCGCAGTCTCTCATTCTTTCATTCTTTCATTCTTGCATTCTCGCATTCTTGCATTCTCTCATTTATTGTCTCTTTTTTTCTTTTTCTCTCAGTTTTTTCTTTTTTTCTTTTTCTCTCTTTCTCTCTTTCTCTCTTTCTCTCTTTCTCTCTTTCTCTCTTTCTCTCTTTCTCTCTTTCTCTCTTTCTCTCTTTCTCTCTTTCTCTCTTTCTCTCTTTCTCTCTTTCTCTCTTTCTCTCTTTCTCTCTTTCTCTCTCTTTTCTCTCTTTCTCTCTTTCTCTCTTTCTCTCTTTCTCTCTTTCTCTCTTTCTCTCTTTCTCTCTTTCTCTCTTTCTCTCTCTCTCTCTTTTTCTTTTTCTTTCTTTCTCTTTCATTTTCACTCTCATTATCATTCTCATTCTCACTCTCTCAAACGTGCATTCCGCTCCACTCCGCAGCTTCCATCTTCCGTAGCGAACCAACAACCCAACCCCGTATCTCTACCTACCCACCTTACCAACTGCAACTTCCGCTCCACTCACCTCACCTCACCTACCTCATGCGATTCATTCACCCCACTTCACTTGCCTCGCCTCATTCACTTCCTCTCACACGCTCACTCCACTCCACTCTCCGCTCTCCACTCTCCAGTCTCCATTCCCTCCACCCCACCCTCACTTCACCTCACCTACCCGCTTCAATTGCCATTCACTTCGTTTCCCTCGCCCACTTCACTCCTCTCGCTCCGCTCACTCTGCTCATTTCGTTACACTCCACTCACGCCTCTCACTCCACCCAGCCCGCCCTCCCCTTGCTGAAGACAAGTATCACCTTCGCCCAAGCGTTGAAATGGCTGTGGGACAAAACCAATGGGATCCCATTTGGGGGTAGGTGAATTCACCACCCATTTTAGAACCTATTTTAGTGAAGATTGGGATGTTTACTGGGGGTACGATTGGATTTTGACCCATGGCCATTTCAGAAGGTAGCAAGGTCCATGTTTCCACTCACCAAATTTCCATATCGGCACCGGTTTTTCGAGCCACAGCCACCTTCGTCCAAGCGTTGAAGGGTACCATTTTTTTTTTGTTGGAGGGTACCATTTTTTTCTGGTGATTTTAAGGGAAAGCCATGTGGACCCCCCCCCCAAGGCGTACCTGAAGAGGGTGCTCCACGTTCACCCGGACCGGCTCCCGCTGCGCCTGGGCCGGCAGCCCACCAAGCGGGAGCAGCGCGTGGCCGAGGAAGAGACGCAGAAAGTGGTGAAGGCCTTCGAGGTGTCGCCTGGATGAAAGGCTTTGGGAAGGTGCCGGCGGATTTGACTTGCACCAGAGTGAGAAAGATGGTCCCGAGAGCGCTTTTGATAATTTTCGCAAGCTCAAGGCATGACAAGGGTCGACTCCTTTTTCCATTCTTTCCAACCGTCGCTCGTTTCGAAGACCGGATCCGTTTCCCTGGGTTTCCGGCGGTTTTTCTAGAAAGATTCGGACTGGAATGGGGCAGGTAGCACTAGAGTCTCTAGAGCTTTGGGAACTTGGTGCCGGCTTTGGAACGGAGCCCTCCTTGAGGATTCCGAGGGTGCGAGTGCTTGAGCCATTCACCTTGGAAGATCTGGTCATATGAACCTATGTCGATACAAGTTCAGGAATGCCACCAGAGTGGGAGACGTCATTTGACAGTTGCCATATTTGGGGAACGAGGGCAGCTACTTAAATTTGCATGTGGTTTGTTCAAGTGCAATGGGGGGCATTCACCATGGGGCAGAGTTCACGCATTTGTGATAAGATTTCCACCATAACCGTAATGTCCCACATATTCGGAGTCTTGACCATGGCTCGCAAAACGCAAGAACATCTAAACATCTTTGGGCAGAGTAGTTGGGTGGGTACAGAGAAGCATGTCTTTGCAAGTCTTACTTGTGTGTGTGTGTGTGTGTCGAAGGTGCAGAAAGTCATGTCTTCCTTTGCTTTCCCTTCTAATAAGACGCAGAAAGTCATGTTTTCCTCTCGGTTTCCCTTTTTGAAGCCCGAAACGGTCGCCTAGCTGCATCACTCCGTAGGCTCTGCGACGAGGACCGGCGCCGGAAGTACGACCACCAGGGCGGGATCCTGAGCCCCCACTCCCCGACCTTCGACGGCCCGGTGTCGCCCTGCTCCCCGGTGCTGGACCCCTGCGTCTCGGACGTCTCCGGCCGCGCCCGGGTGGTGCTGCAAGACGCTCAGTGGCTGGAGAAGTTGTTTTCTTTATTCTTTTCTCTTGTTGGTTTTAACAGGAGTTTATCACTACTGGACACATATATATATATATATGTATGTAAATATATATATATATATTTAAATATTTTTTGTTTATGTATTTTTTAAATGTATTTATGTATTTATTTATTTTCCCTTGCTGGTTTCAAAAGGAAGTTATCACTACTGGACACATATATATATATACATATTTATTTATTTTCCCTTGTTGGTTTTTAAAAGGAATTTGTCACTACTGGAAATATATATATATATATATTTATTCCCCAACCAGCAAAGCATTGGGGTTCTAACTTGAGGTATAGAGAATGGGAAAGTGTGACGCCGGTTCCGGGGTCCTGTTTTCCGCTTGTCTTCCTGTCTCCCAGTCTCTCTGGTCAGATGCCAGATGCCGTGACGCTGGCTCCAGGGTCGTGTCTCCCGCCGCTTGTCTCCCTGTCTGTGGTCAGATGCCAGATGCTGTGACGCCGGCTGCGGCCGCTTGTCTCCCTGTGTCTCCCAGATGCTGTGACGCTGGCTCCAGGGTCGTGTCTCCCGCTTGTCTCCCTGTGTCTCCCAGTATCTGCGGTATGCCGGGGTCGTGTCTCCAGCTTGTCTCCCCGTGTCTCCCAGTCTCCGCGGTCAGATGCTAGATGCTATGACGCTGCCCCGCTTGTCTTCCTGTGTCTGGTAGTCTCTGCGGTCAGATGCCAGTGTGACGCTGGCTCCGGGGTGGTGTTTCCCGCTTCTTTCTGTGTCTCCCCGTCTCTGAAGTGGCGCCGGCTCCGGGGTCGTGTCTCCCGCTTGTCTCCAGTCTCTGCGGTATGCCAGATGCTGTGACGCTGCGGAGCCAGCGTCACAGCATCTGGACCGCAGAGACTGGGAGACAGCAAGCGGGAGACACGACCCCGCAGCCGGCGTCGCAGCATCTGGCGTCTGACTGCACAGAAAGGAGACACAGAAAAGTAGGAGACACAAGGAGACAAGCGGGAGACACAACCCCCACAGCATCTGGCATCCAGAATAAGGGAGACAAGCGGACACAGGCGTCACAGCATCTGAGACAAGCGGGAGACACGACCCCACAACCGGTCCCAGATGCTGTGACCGGGGTCGTGTCTCCCGCTTGTTTTCCTGTGTCTCCCAGTCTCTGCTGCGACGCCGGCTCAGGGTATAGGTTGGCTCCGGTGTCTTGCCTTTCAGTGTCTCTGCTGTCAGATGCCAGATGCTATGACGCTGGCTCCGGGGTGGTGTCCGCTTCTTTCTGTGTCTCCCCGTCTCTGCAGTCGCATACCAGATGCTGTGACGCCGGCTCCGGGGTCGTGTCTCCCGCTTGTCTCCAGTCTCTGCGGTATGCCAGATGCTGTGACGCTGCGGAGCCAGCGTCATCTATCTGACCGCAGAGACTGGGGAGACAACCCGGCGTCACAGCATCTGGCATCCGACCGCAGAGACTGGGAGACACAGGGAGGCAAGCGGGAGACACGACCCCGCAGCCGGCGTTGCAGCATCTGGCAGTAGCCGCGTTCGGCTCCCTTCGGCTCCCCAAAGGATGTGCCTCTCTCTTGGTCAAGCGCTGGTTTGCATCCTTGTGGAGCATCGTTCAAGCAATGTCGAGCCTTAAATAGCCGTCGAGCTCTATGTTTCTTGAAAAAAACAAATATATAGTGACATCCGGCTGATTGCTTTTTGGAAGCCAGTGCCGCACTTCTTGGCCAAGTGCAAGTTTGCATCCTTGTGGCGCATCAGCTGAGCTCTGTCGATCCTTCAATGTCTCCATTTTCTGGAAAAACAAAGACACTGTCACATCCGGACGATTGCTTTGCTCAGGATTCTGAGCTGCTTTCTGGAAGCCAGTGCCGCACTTCTTGGTCAAGTGCAGGTTTGCATCCTTCTGGCGCAGCCGAGCCTTTAAATATGTCAACTACCGCGACATCCGCCTGCTGATTGCTTTGCTCAGGATTCTGAGCTGCTTTTTAGAAGCCAGTGCCGCACTTCTTGGTCAACAGCCCAACAGGAGTTCCCTAAACTGAAGGAGCCCAAGGCGAAGGAGTCCAACGTGAAGCCGGACCGCCGAAGAGCAAGGCGCAGCAGCCCAAGGCCAAAGCGCTTGCCAAGGGTGAGCGCGAGGAAGAGAACAAGGAGCAAGCTGCAGAGGAGGCACCTGACGCCGCACATCAGCAGAGCCCTGTCGAGCCTTAAATGTGTCCATTTTTCCCGGTAAGCAAATATACCGCGACATCCGCCTGATTGCTTTGCTCAGGATTCTGAGCTGCTTTTTGGAAGCCAGTGCCGCACTTCTTGGTCAAGTGCAGGTTTGCATCCTTCTGGCGCATCAGCAGAGCCTTGCCGAGCCTTAAATATGTCAAATACCGCGACATCCGATTGCTTGCTCAGGATTCTGAGCTGCTTTTTGGAAGCCAGTGCCGCACTTCTTGCAGGTTTGCATCCTGAGCCCTATCGAGCCTTAAATGTGTCTGTTTTCTTGCTAAACAATTGTGCTGGGACATCCGCTGATTGCTTTGCTCAGGATACTGAGCTGCTTTTTGGAAGCCAGTGCCGCGCTTCTTGGGCAAGTGCAGGTTTGCATTCTTCTGGCGCATAGCAGATCCCAGCCAAGTGGCCGTAACTGACTGGTTTGCATCCTTGTGGCAACTGACTGGTTTGCATTCTTGTGGCGCATCAGCAGAGCCCAGCCAAGTGGCCGTAACTGGCTGGTTTGCATCCTTGTGGCGCATCAGCAGAGCCCAGCCAAGTGGCCGTAACTGACTGGTTTGCATCCTTGTGGCGCATCAGCAGGGCCCAGCCAAGTGGCCTTAACTGATTGGTTTGCATTCTTGTGGCACATCAGCAGAGGTCAGCCAAGTTGCCGTAACTGACTGGTTTGCATCCTTGTGGCGTATGAGCAGAGCCCAGCCAAGTGTGCATCCTTAACTGACTGGTTTGCATCCTTGTGGCGCATCAGCAGAGCCCAGCCAAGTGGCCCAGCCCCGCCAAGTGGCCTTAACTGACTGGTTTGAATCCTTGTGGCGCATCAGAGCCCAGCCAAGTAAGTGGCCGTAACTAGCTAGGATTACTTGGCTCCGTGCGCTGCGCATGCTTTCGGGCCACCCATCTTCAAGTCTCCTCTTGGTAGCATCACTGTGGTTCAAGCACCCTTTCTTGTTGACAGTGCTGTTGAAAACCTTGCCTCCTATCTTGTTGCCAGTAGTTAGCACCTTCTCAGTTGGATAGCCATGTGGCCCGGCCAAAATCATATCCAGTCTTTTACTTCGCTAGCTGGTCCTCTTTTTCCTCATTGCAACCGAGGTAATCCAGTCCCATTGACAAACGCATGTTGCTGAATAATTTCACACCTTCGTGATGCCAAGGTCGCAGCTTTGACATATCTCGTTGCCTCCTGACAGAAGGGTTGAAGACAGATTTCTCGGCCTTGATTTCCACATATTCTGCAATATGGACGCTGCTGTTTTGCACGTGTCCGAAAGTGCCCAGGGCTTGCACGTGCGAGGGCTCAAGGGGACGTCGTAAGGCACTAGCTTCCTACAGTCTATAAACGCATGGAAGAACAAAGAGCTTCAACGCGAGCTGTATTGCATGGCGCTTGTGCTAGCCTCCCGCAGTGAGTATTTTTGGAAATCCGAGCAATTCCATTTCATTCTTGCAACCAACGTTCTTTTCCGAGATCTCGACTTGAATTTGGCAGCTCCGGGCGAGATTTTGATGTACTTGCTCGCAGCATACGTGGCTTGTCGGGAAACCAAGCTGGAGGGATGCTCACCGAAGCAACACGTGCTACAGACATGGCCCATCCATTTCTTCTTTGACGACACAGCTTCGCCTTCACTACGCCTTGAACGTCGATTCCGACCCGTTCAAGCAAAAGGTTTCGGTGCTGCTGGACACTCGCGCAACATTACTCTGGCGCTCAATGTGGTGATTGCAACAAGGACACACGGTCATGGCCATGTTTCGACACATGTTCGGTGGCTGTATAATCTAATAAGAGTTGCTAACGCCGCCGCTGTGTTTGATGGTTTTTTTGGGGTCCCATCAACAAGAGCCGTTTCGCCAATCGCAGAGGGGCTTCCTGGTTACTTGCTCTTGGAGATCTGGTCCTATCGCAGAGAGGGACGAGCGAACACACAGTCAAGCAGGCGTACTTATCATCTTGTTGCATCGTTAGGGGGGTCCGAGCTCCAAGGTTTTTTCTGACCGGTTGTTGTCCTAAAGCCTGGGTGAGTCGGGTCCCCAGCCAAACCATTAGCTCGTAAGAGTTGTTCGCATCGTCCCTGCACTTGTCGAGTTCTCCTCGAAAATCTTGGTTGATGCATAGGAGCCTTTTCCTGGCAACCTACTTCGCTGACCTTGACCTTGACAACTTGGATACAGTTCACGAACCCGGCCAGTTGACTACAGTGCTGCTGGAGCTGAGTGCGTTGGAATGACGGCCGCCGGTCGTTCACCACACATGTGAACACCAATCTGCGAACCATAAGCACAAACTCCAAGATGAACCGGCCAAGCTGGTGGTGTCCACTGTGCAGCCAGCATTGGTAAGTTGGGGCAAAGTTTTCACACGTTTCCGAGATGGAGCAGGGTTGGAGCTGACGTTCAAAGTCAAGCTTGCTCCAGAATGGAGCGGCCCAGCCATGGGAGCATGCGGCGTGCTGGACACGACAGAGACGAAGGCCCTGGATGACCAAGCTACTGCCGGCTCAAACACTGAAAATTTCTGGAGCTGTGCCGGGTGACAGAGGTGCGCGCCAAACGGGCACCTTTGCTGACGCTTGCCAATTTGGTGCTAGCGTGTCCCTGCGTTGCTAGGCGAGGATCAAGGCGCAGTCGGCAAGTTTATGCAAGTGCTCTGTTTTGCTTGTGGCAAGACCTTTAGCGAGCTCGAGAAGAACATAGCAACCAGAAGTGGCATGTGTCCAGTCTCGGCCGCAAGCTGCTGAGACTGATACGCAAGTTTCAGCAGAGTAGCAGGACGGCCACCAAATGCTGCGGTGATGGAAAAAAAGTGCATTGAGTGTCTGTACTACGAAAGTTTCTTCGAAACTTCCTTTGATTAATGCCAGGTGTTAGGTTGATTCACCGAATGTACGGGGCCTTCACTCTCGAACATGGCATTGACATGGCATTTTCCCCCTCGAAGTCGATGACATCGATGCTTTTGCCCGGCGTCAAGGAGATGGATGGACCCGATGTGTCCTCTTCCCAAAAAAGGGGACTCCTACAAACACATACATGGGCTGATTGTAACTATGTGTTGCTCACATAAGCTACTCAATTTCGCACCTTACATGAAGGAGACCAGCTTTTTTTGTTATGCAGACCTGTCACGCTTTTTTGCTGTTTGGGGTCGAGGCTGGTGTAATTTATTTTTTCCTGAGTCTTGACCAAATGGAAGGACTTCTTGCAGGGGCTGGCGCTGGAGGAGGACCTGCCCACCCCGGTGCTGCTGGCTTTGCGGGGCCTCTGCAGCGAGGAAGAGAGAGAGGGCGAAACGAAAGGAAGAGCTGCTGCCAAAACGCTGGACCCCTGCCTCTACACCCAGGGCGGGCTATATGAGGCGCACGTGAGTTGGAGGGGTTTGTGCGTGAAAACGCGCAAGACGGCGCGCTTGGAGCAGGCGTTGGCGTGGCGGGCCGCCCTCACCGACTTGCGCAGCCGCGCGCAGAACCGCGCGAAGAGGTACGGGGGCGCTCCTCTGCTTCTGGAGGAGCTGCGCGAGACCTACATGACGCAGCCCGACATGTTTCTGCACTTTCGCTTCAGACACACGCCCTTCACGGCCAACCTGAGCTTGGCGATTTCCCAAAACGACGCCTTCAAAGACTTGGCGGCGCGGCAGATGGGGCGCTGGCGGAGGGCGGCGGAGCATGCTGTGGAGGAGGACAAGCGCCACACCAAGCGGCGCTGCGAATCTTTGCGGCGCATCATCTCGGAGCAGATTGACTCCAGAGCCTTGCAGATGGAGCAGCGGGTTTTGGAGAACGAGTTCCTAACTCAGCAGCTGCGCGCGACCGAGAAGCGCATCCTGCTGACCGACATGCTGGGGCTGGACGAGGCGGGGGCGGACCGGGGAGCCGCCGTGCTTCGGGAAGTGAGTTGGCCGGAGCGAAGTCGCCGGCTGGGAAAGCTGCTGGCGCCGGCACATCCGCTGCGGGCCTTGCCGCCGCCTCGCTGTGAGAACTCACCCGGGGGACCCCCCGCCAAGAGGCGTCGGGTGGCGCTCCCAGTCACGAAGTTCCTCTCGCCTGGGCAAGGGCTGGAGGTGGCTTTGTCCTTGCCCTTGATCAGCCTGGCGCGCTTCCGGGCCGTTTGCCGCTCTGCCTTGATCGCGGCCGAGGAGGCTCTGCGTAACCGGTGCCGGGACTTCACTGTGCCGTGCCCGCTGAGCCTGGGTGGCGGCAAAGTTTCCGCCAGGGGCAGGCCCTTGCAGCGGTCCAACTCCTGGGCTACCGAAGTGATCGCCCGTTTCTTGTCGCAGCCGCGGCTCTCGTCCTTGTTTGCGACCTTGCGGCTCACTGGCATGGCTGGATCTGAAGTGGCGGAGTGCGACTCGTTGAGGACGGCGCTGCAAAGCATGGCCAATCTTCAGCGGGTCGTGCTTCCCAGTGTTGGGTGGAAGGACACAGCGCAGCGGAGCGCGCTTGTGCAGAGTTTGCAACGATGCGGAGTCGAAGTCGAGGTGGCGCAGCTAGGCTGACAAAAGAGAAGGAGAAAGAGGGAGAGAGAGAGAGAGAACAAAAATCAAGCAGGATCTTCGGATCGCGTGAGCGTTTGAGCGTGGCTGCTCCAATGGCATTCAACTCGCTGAAGGGAGGTGGCTTGGCCCTTCCTATGACCATCCAAGTAAGGAATAGAAGAGGCGTGTCGCTTATTTGGGAAGGAGTGACAAGCAACATGTGCGTGTTTTTCCCTGGTAGATTCGTCCAATCCGCGCAGGCCGGCGTCGAGTCCTTCAACCCTTTGTACAAAGACGTGGCAGCTGGGGACTGCCTCGACGCTTCGATGTCGGAGCAACCCCGTTTGCTGAAAACCCCAAGGCGCGCTTTCCAAGACCCCGCGCTGCGCAAATGATTTGGCCTCTCCGAATTTTTCGGGCGCTTCAGTGCTCCGTTCCACACTTGATGAGCGAGGGGCGTCCAGTCCTTGAATCCCGAAATCCGGGGCGAAGGGCTGCAAAAAAACTCGCAGGACTGCTACACGCTGGGCTACGACCCTCAGGGAGATGGCGCCTGGGCACGATGCATGTGACGAACATTTGGGCGCCAGTAGGGCTATGAATTTTCATGAGGAACCCACTCAAAAGTTTTTTTTCTGGACATAAATCCCCGGCCCCTCATTCAAACACCCAAATTTATCGAACTATCTTGAGCTTCGGCCCGCCGGGCGGGAATTTTCCACAGGGTTCCCTTGTCCACAAAGAAGACAGACCCATATAATCACTGGATACATGATGTTCGAAAAAGCTCATTGATCCTTCCTGGTTTCTGGCATCAGCCTATGCTACTTGTGGAATCAGCAACAAAGCAGACGGCACGCCTCAGTTGCATTCCCTCAGTTTGCTCTTTGGGGTTTGCTCGGATGAAGAAAATGGTTGCCATGGCCCACTTTCACAGCTAAAACTAGAAGTTGGGCCGGGTCTTCAACTTGGACATTTTCCGAAAAAAGGGACCTGGATTTCCGGACACCCAAGTTGATGTCTGAATCACTCCCCCTTGGATGAGGACATTCAACCTGGATGTCCCGAATCCTTCCCGCGTTTCCCGGACATCCAAGAAAATCCACGGGCCCCGTCTCGAGGCCTCGTGACGCTGCGGCTGAACGGTGCCCACCTGGGCTCCGTGCCGGGCAAGCGCTTCGCCGAGGCGCTCGGGGGCTCGGGGGCTCGGGGGTTTGCGGAGGGTGGGGTTGGTCGACGGCTCGGGGATTGGGCTGTGGTTGTCAAAAGCCTTGGTCTTCCAGGACCCTGGAAAAGCAGTTGCCTTTGGCCGAAGTTCCATTTGGAGCCAAGATCAAAATCAAGGAGCTGTGGGTCAAAACCCGTTTTGGGATCAACCATTTTGGTTGGATTGGGTGAATTCTCACCACCGATTTTAGAAGCTATTTTTAGTGGTTGGATTGAATCGGATGTTCACATGGGGAAGGAATTTTGGATTTTGACCCATGGCCATATGGATGCGATGCGGAACACCTCAGGCGGAGAATGAAGCTGTGGCCTATGGTGGACGTGGGCTTCTGGTTGAAACCCCAAGTGCTGAAAATCCGGGAACCCCTCCGTCATTTGTTTGTGGATCCTGCCGGCCCCTTTTCACCCCCACCCATTCAACCCATTCGTTTTGAACCGACCCCTCAAGTTTTTGTCCGAGCTCTGCTTTTTGACCATTATTTTTGCGACGCAGCATCTCAGTTATTCTGCCAACAACCAACACCCTAATTGGTCCTCAAGGAAAGCATCCGATCTCTGTTTCCACCTTGCTGTCATAGACGCTTGGCCCAGTTGTCCACTAAACTTCTCATCTTTTGCGTTATGTTTGGCAACCACTTTAGCCTGGTATTTCTGGTCCTTTGGGCAAGTCAGACATGAACGCACTTAGGAAGAATTGTTTGCATGTTCTGCTCATTGACTTGTTGATCAAGCACGATGCAAAGATTAGAATGCGCCTGCATGTGTCGACACAAACACATGTGCACGATACTGGGGACTGCCTGTTGAATTGAACTCAGGGATGCAGATGACTGTGAACCATGGTTCACCGGGTGTTTCCATTTCGTGCAGCCACCCCCTGGTCAGGCAGTTCTGGCTGCTTTGTTCGGTCGCTTCATGCATTTCTGGTGTCGCCCGGACTTTCTGTGGTTTCGGACTGGGGGGCGACTTGGTCCAAAGCTGGCTGGCCATCTTGAGCCTTGAGAGGCTCTCATTTTTTTGAATATATTTTTATTCTTATCGAGGTCTTCTCAGCATTCGGAGCGGGACTGCACACCAGAGAAAGCCTATTCAAACTCCCGTTCCGGGATCATCGGAATCGCTTCCGCTGGTTTTTTGCTCCGATGCACTTGGCTTGGCAACCGAAAAGGACTATCCAGGCCCAGGCCCACAGGTGACTCAAGCCGATGTGAGTTGCCTTCGGCTCGTCCACGAGACGAAGCACAGGGGAAAGCAAAGAGCATAGTGCGGCAACAAAGGATTGGCAAGAGCTGGAGGGACAATTGGGCGACTTTCTTCCTGTTGATTGTTGGGAAATGCGAGGCCCCTGAAAAACCTTGACGGATAGAGTCGGGCTCTGATTCGCGGACTCTTTGTCGGAGAGGCCATCTTTGCCGTGTGGTTTGGGCCTCGTCCTTTTTTGGAGCACCTGAAGCAGGACAGACACGGGCGTCCGCATGGGGGGGCCATCCAAAGGCGCTCCCCCTCCCCTTGGTTTAACACGGAGTTTCATGGAGTATACACAGCAGCCACCTGTTTTCGCAGGAGACGTGTCAGACATGTGTTCAGGATCTCGCGACTGGGCTAGTGAAGTTTGGTTTGAACTCTGACCACCATGGGTCCTCTCTCTCTGAACTTGGCAACGAACATCCCAGTACTCGTCTCAGGTTGCAGGGGACATCCACCGGAAAACTACCATGTTGGCCCATAGGCCTCCAACCCCGCCCCTTTCATTGGCATCGTTCGTCCGCAGTTGGGTCAGCCTCTGAGAGCTTGGGCTGGGGGCATCGATGCGCTCACGCAACAGGAGCTCCTGCGGGCCAGGGAGTAGCGCACGAATTCGCGGAGGATGCGCCTGGCGATCTCCCGGATCTGGAGCAGGGCTCCTAAAAACGTCTTCATTTTGCAACCATTTGGGTGTGGCTCAAAATTAAACAGGAGGGGTTACGCAGATTCCGGTCCATGTTTCCACTTACCAGGGTTCCATTTTGGTACCGGTTTTTTGAGCCACAGCCATTTGATTCATGTGGCTTTTTCAGCAACCAAAATAAAGGGACACCACCATTTACAAGTTGCAATGTTCAGGTGTATAAAGCATCCGGATCCCTGTTGAACCCAAGAGCTGCGAGAAGAAAAGCCGAGCCAAGGAAGGAAACGGATTTCAGGCATCCCGGGCTTTGAAGCCCTAACGTCTTGCCGGGGGGTGCACGCGGCGCGAGGCACAGTGATCTATCCAGTTTTCTCACGGGCCCAAAGCCCAAACCTTCGCCGCGAATCTGGCGCGTGAGGTTTCGGTCCCGCGCAGGCAAGTTGCCGGCCGTTTGGGGGTTGGTTCCCACCTTCTGTGAGACGAGACGCATCCTGGCCCGTCGCTCCTCCATTGCCGCCGCGCGCAAGCCCTGGGCCCACTAAGGTGCGCTGGCGAGCAGAGGAGAACATGTTTGGCGGGCAAGGATGGAATGAAGATGAAAGCGAAGAAACACGAAACGTAGTGAAAGCTACACGCTTGTAGGTTGGCATGCAGATTCTCACAGGAGAGGTGGCACGGCGCAAACTGCACAGCCTGTGCAAACAGACTGAGCAATTGCATGTTCAAAAAGTCAGTGCTTCTGCTCTCGTGGGAGATGCTGCATTGCTAAGAATCTTCCGGCCCCTCCATTATTTTCCATCATTTCTTTGAGCTGCCTTTTACCTTCCATTTGGACTTTTGTTTTGCTGAGTTGTTGAGCAACCCCAGTTGCTTGGGCCAAGTCCGAGAGTAGCAGCCACAGGCATCCAGCAAGCGTGCGCGAGCTGGCATGCGGATGATCCGAGAGGAGTGTGTCGAGTGTGAGAGAGTTGAGGCGGAAGCCGTGCGAGAAAGAACCCAGCTTCAATCATAGGTGGAAATGGGTTGAGCTCGGCGGAACATGTGGGTTTTGTTTCGAAGTTGGACCAGACAAACCGCAGGTTTCCGTCCTTTCCGTTTGCCAGCTAGGGCAACCCATTTTGATGGGCCCTATGTTTGACGACAGCCACATGACTGTGGGTCCAAAATAGGCACCCCACATGGAACCCTAGTAAGTGAATTTGACCCATACCCACATGTCGGGATCAGGACCAGCGGCCGTTCTACTTGCTGGCCATCCAGGCGCCGGCCTTTCAGTGGGGATCCGATTCGCTGGGAGAAAGCTCCACCGAGCCAACCATTTGGTTTTTCTCCGGTATTCGGTACGCAGCACTTTCCGAAGCGGTTTTGGTTTGTGTTTGTTTTTTCCCCCAAACAAATTTACTGTTGGGGTTCTTACTCTTCTAAAAAGAACAGGCCGCATGCTGCCAGATGGCCGGGCCGCATGCTCGCCAGGGTACGCATTTGCTTGTCTTCCAGTATGGGCCTGCATTTGTCTCTCGGTTCTGCCAGATTGCCAGGCCGCATGCTCCTGCGTGCGCATTTACTTGTCTCCCAGTATGGGCCTGCATTTGTCTCTCGGTTCTGCCAGATTGCCAGGCCGCATGCTCCTGCGTGCGCATTTACTTGTCTCCCAGTATGGGCCTGCATTTGTCTCTCGGTTCTGCTTGATAAACTTATCTTCCCATGTTTCTCCTTGGTGCACAAGCATAAGCGTGCTCACTGTCGGCGCATGTTGGCGCGCAAGTGTGTTCGCTGTTCCTTGTCGGTGCGCAAGCGTCCTCGTTGGCGCGCAAGACTGTTCCTTGCACAATGTGTCCTGGAATCGTGTGTGTGTGTGTGTGTGTGTGTGTGTGTGTGTGTGTGTGTGTGTGTGTGTGTGTGTGTGTGTGTGTGTTTGTTTGTTGTCCGGGGGGGGGATTTGCATTCGCCGTCTTGAGAAAATCTACCGCACGGCGAAGGAGTGGACGGCGCGGATGTGCCCGCTGACGGGGGAGGAGAACACGGCGGAGGGCCACGCGAAGGCAGCGCAGGGAGGCCCAGTTTTGGGCGCGGCCTGAAGACTCTGAACTGCCCCACCCTTGTACCTACCTCTTCCCCTTTTAGGGATTCCACAAGAGGACATGAAGATCGGGGCAACTCCGTTCAGCTTCCATTTTATGGTTGGGACTGTCCCCCACCATCGCCCAAAGGAAAAGCACACACACATGCCCATTCCAGATCAGCTGAAGCTCTGATTGGCGGTCTGGATTGATGGTTTGTTGGTGGAGAGCTTCCCATTTACCCTCTACAAGAACCCGGGGATCAAATCCAAGCCACCAAGCCCAAACTGCCAATCAAGGGTTTTGAAGCAAGACCCGTTGGATCCAGCCATTGCCAGCTTCCAGCAGGGATAGACTCTGCTTTTCTGTGCTTCTCATGGCAAAGAGCTTCGACGTGGCGGTGGTGGGCGCGGGGTCGAGTGCCTTCCATGCGGTTGAGGGGATCTTGAAGAAGAGCAAGACGGCCACGGTGGCCTACGTCCATGGCTTCACCTTCTGCGAGCTGAGCTTCGCGGCGGCCATCTGTCTGAACAGCCCGGAGGAGCACGAGAAGTGGACCTCCGGGGATCCGGCGAAGTGGAAGATGAAGTCCAGCCAAGTCGAGTACTTCTTGAGCTCCGCGGAGACCATCGACTGCGACAAGAAGGAGATCACCCTGATGAACAAGGGCCCCCACGCCGGGCAAGTCATCTCCTTCAAGGCGCTGATCGTTGCCACGGGTCAGCGCAGTCCGCTGATCCGCCCCAGCCCCGGCATGAGCCTCTCCGAGCGCATCTCGGAGGTGAAGGCCTGCGGCGCCGCGCTGCGGGGCGCCAAGACCGTGGTCTTCAACGGCGCGGGTTTGGTGGGCCTCGAGATGTGCGGGGACTTCCGGGCCCGGGTCGGGCACGGCGCCAGGGTGATCCTGCTGTCGCGGTCCGGCGGAGTCCTGGACTCCGACTTCGGCGCCAAGGCCGAGAAGCCGGACCCCAAGATGGTGGCCAAGGTCACGGACATCTTGACCAACAAGTACAAGATCGAGGTGAAGCAAGGGACGATCTCGGACAAGGAGTTTGAGGAGCCCGTGCTCAAAACCGGCAGCGTGAAGCTTGACAGCGGTGAAACCTTGGACTTCGACGTCTACATCCCATGCTACTCTCCCGGGCTCTACACGAGCTTTCTGCGCTCCTCCAACTCTGGCCTTCTGGATGAGAAAGGCGCCCTGGTGGTGAACGACTCCCTGCAGTCCTCCGTCCACCCGGAAGTTTTCGGTGTGAACGTCACCAACAAGAAGATGCCCGGGCACCCAGTGTCTGGAACAGTCACGGAGGCCGCCAAGCACTGCGGCCAGCAGGCCGTGGCGTTCTTGGAGGGCAAGAAGCTGACGGCGCACGTCCACAAGCCCATAATGGTTCATCCGATGAACGTGAAGATCGGCCACGGGCCAGGTGGCTACATGATTTGGCACGGGCTGCCGCCGCCGGCGCAGGTCTGCTGCTGCCTGCCCTGCGGGGGCGGCTTCCCCTTCTGCCCGCCGCCCTGCTGCTGGTGCTGCGTCCCCGGGTGCTCCGGCGCCTGCGGCAACTGCTGCGGGCCCGCGGAAGGCGAGGGCCCCGCCGTGTTCATGCCCGGGCTTCTGCCAAAGTTTGCAGGGGCACATGGCCTCAAGGGCATGGGGGACTATGGCGCCCCGCAACAGGCCACCATGTGATTTTCGCTTCAGATGAACACCCTCCGAAAAAGAAGGAAGAGCATAGCTAGAGGTATTCCAAGAGTGGGGGCCTTGTTCATCAGAAAGGAAACCATGGGGCCCGCCTTTGCTTCTTGGACTGTAAACCTGTGCCTTCTCACTGGGCTATCCAGCGAGGAAGCGCATCGCCGAACCCGCGAACGGCGCAATGACTGCCTCAATAAGTGGCGGTTGATGTCCGTTCCGCTCGCGGCTGAACGAAAACCCCCGGCTCGCTCGCTGCCTCGGCTTGAGGTTTTTCCTTCGAAGGTTTGCCGCGCGAAACGGAAGCGTCGGCTGGAGGTTTTCATGCGGCGCTTCCTTCGGCATTGATCAGACGCGGAACCCCCAACAATCCTTGCGGTTCAGGTAGCATTCGTCAGATCCTGCTACTCCAAAATCCTGCAAAAAAGTGGGTTCCAAAACATAACCAGGTTTTGAGAGGAGAAACCTGGGTTTCAAAAAGCGTACGGAAGATACGGGGTGCTTTACACTTTTTTTGTAGGTTCTTCGAGTAGGATGCGAAAGCCTCAGGTTCCGCGTTCCGCTTCCTAAGGCGACTGCTTTGGGGTTCGCGTTGCGCGCTTTTTTTGGCCGAGGCCCCTGATGTGCATCCCCGCGCGGCATCCGCTGCTCTTCACCTGGGCGTGGGCTCCTACCAGAAAAGGGGGATGTTAGGCATCTCAACATTTTCGAAGGGGCCGCCGGTATTTCCGGCCGAACAAGGTTCTTTTCCACATGTCTGCCCTTGATGTGCTCTTTGAAACACGCTCACCGCATCACGATTCTGCTGAGCACATGGCACCAGCAAGCACTTCTACGACAGATTTCTCCGCTGCCGGACGTCTAAAGCGCTGGCAGGCAGGTTTATCAGCATGGTGCGGTTTTCTAGCCGCAAAATCAGCGCTCGAAAAGATCATCGTAATCTTTTGCCAACAGACCTGCAGAACTACCATTGAAGCCAGGGCCACGGCGTAAAGTGAAGGCTGCAAACAGCAAACAAAGTATCCAACACCTGGGTCATTTTTCTGACCCGTGGCCGGCCGCAAGCGCGCAACCGCGCAACATGAAGCCTTCGCACTAGGTGGAGGATCCAGTTGGCGAGGCCAGGAAAGACGCCTTGGAAGTTTCGGCTTTATTTGGCCCGCAATTCAATGCGTCGACTTTGGACCGTTTTGGGGAGGGACTTCATGCCAAGAAGGGTGCAAAACCCCATACAACCCCTGTGGCCTACGTGGCCTACGTGGCAACTCCGGGCAGTGATTTCTCGGGTTCACGGCTGGATGGCTCTGTTGGATCGGCAGGTGACCAAGTATTACGAGCAGGCGGGAGAGTTTGCTTGGTTAGAGTGATAGGCTATTTCGTGGTTGGAGGGGATCGGGGTATCCGATTTTTGTTTTGCGGTTAGAGAGGGAGCTAAAGAAAAGTTACCAGGAGGTTTGTAAGGACATGTTGGGAGTTGACTCTACGTCTCGTGGCATTTTGATCAGCGGCGAGAGAGCTTCTTCGACTTTGGGCTGTGTTGGTTTTTCCACAGGCTGATAGGAGTCACGTCTCGTCTCTTTCGAGCGCCGAACGGCGAACGGCTGCAGTTTGGCGCTCTTCCTCTCGCCTGGCCGAGGCAGTTTGGCACTTCAAGACCGACATCATGGTCTTCCTCCTGCTGGATGTCTTCGTTGCCCTTGGAGCTGCCTGCATGCACTTGAGCCCAACATTTTGCCACGGACAGATTCTTTTTTTGGGGCCGTGGCAGCCTCTACCCAGGTCCTGCTCGGCTTGCAGGAGCTGGGCTTCAAGTGAATTCACTTGAAGCCGCCGCCACGGGTCACGCGACTCGACTGAGTCCGGCAGACTTCACCGGTCCAAAAGTCCGAGTCTTGCGAGATCTGGCGGTGGCGTGTCAGGTCTGACGCCTTCTCTTTCTCCAATTCCTCAAGGCCCGCACTTTTTGTTTGTCTTTTTTCAGAGGCAGGCGTTGCAAGATGCGACCGGATTGGATCTGCTGTCTTGGCTGCAGAAACCCCCTCTCGGCCGTATCGTCTTGGCTCACCAGCCGACCATCGAGATGCGACTCCCGGCTCACAGGTCCGCAGAAACGACTGAAAGGCGCCAAGGGCTCACGCTGTTTTGGCCCATGCATTCCTTGCTCCCAGTGAATCGCCCCTCGGTTCAACTCCCGAGTCCGGCAAAGCCAAAAGCCGCGCCAAGACTTCGATGCGACGCAAAGCGGCGCTTCCCACACATGGTCAAGCGCCGCCTGAAGCCAGCGCCAGAGGCAAGAGTTGAACCGAATCGGAGGCGAAGTCTTTGGGGGAACCTTGTGAGGGGTCCAAGCCGTCGTGTCACGGCTTGGTTTTCAGTAAGGGAATCTACCCCAACTAGATCCCCCAGTAGTGCCCTTTTACCCTTTTTTGGGGGAGGGGTCCCCTACTAGAATAGACTACAGAAAAAGGGTACCCTTGTTCTAACCTCCCTACTGGAGGACCTAGCCAAATAAGGCTTGAGATTTGAGAAAAGTGCAGGCATCCAAGCTGTCTGATTGCGATCGACTTTGTCGGTGCTCGGGCGCTCTGAGCAATTTTGCACCCTTCAGAGCCAACCCTCATGCTAAGCTTGCAGTCATGCCCCATCAAGAGTCTGTGTCGAAAGCCGGAGTATCCAGGGTGCGACATTTCCATCAGTTGCGTTCAGTGGATGGGCTATGGCTGGCAGCTTTTCATGGCAGGAGGAAGAGGCTGTGGATGAGCCAGAAGAAAAACCGGAGGCACGTTCAAGTCGATGCCACCTGGTTTGGTTTCCAGATTTTTCAACGGGCTTTGTGCCTTCCGTGGACTCTGCTCAAACTGGCATGATTGATGCAGTTCTGCCTCCGAAAGCCACCCTTGCGCGGAGGGATCCTTTGCATTTGCAGTTCTCTTTTTGGGTTTCAATTTCAGGGATCTCCTTTCGGGTTCCGTTTTTTGGTTTCAGTCCCCGGGATCTCCTTTTGGCTTCAGGGATCTCCTTTCGGCTTCCTTTTTTGGTTGCAGTCCCTCGCAGAGGGATTTCCTTTTGGGTTCTCTTTTTGGTCCCAGTCCCGTCGAGCGCATTGGGCCAGAAGAAGGAGAAGAGGAAGCGGGTAGGTCTGAGGGATGGCCTGGAGCTGGCGCACCCAGTGCCGGAAGGGGCCGGTCGCGGGGGGTCAATGGCGGTTTGCCAACAAAAAAGCGCGGTGATCCGCAATGGAGGGGTTTTCCTTTGGGTGTTCCTTTGCGTTCCTTTTTTTTGCCAACCAAAAGGGGGGGGTGCCTCACAAAAAAAGAGAAGCGCTGATAAAGCCAAGCAAAAAGTATGGGAGGGGAAGGTATGCGTTTTGGTTTGGCAGTTGTTACCCAGAGGTTGGTATGGGCATAGCCAAAGTCCCGAGGAGAAGGGAGTGGAAGGTTGACGAGGACTACGACGGGACGAAGGCTTTGCGGACTCCGGTTTTCAGCAGAAAGGGGTAAACTGGCTGCGTTTCGACCTGCGTTCAGACTACGCATGACAATGACCCGTGGATATACAGCTTCGGAGCTTCTCACAGGGGAAGGAACCAGTTCAGGTATTGGGAAGTGACCAGCTGATCGAAGGTTTTGCTTACAGCTCGTGTTTTGCCTTGACCACCTGAGCCACAATCAAAACCCGGGTAGATGAAGCTTAGCAAGGGATAACCCCACCCAGAAACATCTGCGGATCTTAATTCTTGAAGCATGGTTCTGGCATTACGACCATTTTAATACCGGGTTTTGAGCAAGTGACTCACCTTTCGATCGCTTCATCTTGTAGGTCCGCAACGTGCCCTTCACAGAGGAGGATGATGCTGCGCTGCTGAAGGCGTGCGGTGCCTCAGTCGGAGGTGCTGTGATGGCGAAACCCGGGTAAAACCGATCGGGCGTGTCTGTTTTTGGAGTTGGCAGCCATTGTCTGGTGGCTTCAAGGGAAACCAAGAGGAAACACAAAACACCATTGTTCGTTTGTCCCCTAAATAAAAGGAACCACACCCAATCGCATCCGCTGGTTTCATCCGTTGCAAACGAAAGCGAGCAAGAAAACACCGAGGCTGCGCATCTTTTGCGAGGAGAAGGAATTGGACTTTGACGCCGTGCCCGGTTCTTGGTTCTCTGGGCTGGCTGTGCTCAGTGGCGAAAGCGTTTCACGTGAGGTGCGAGAACTTGCACAAAGACAAGGCCCCTCGTCGCGATCTCAGCCGCTTTAAGCTGAGACCCTGCTCCAGAGATCTTCGTGCCCGGTGGATCCGAAGGAAAGCCCTTGGTGACGCTTCGATCCCATGTTCCTTTCATTTTTTAAATGTGGCAAGCCCTGAAGCCGCAAACCAGGAACACTGGATCCGCTGGGAGCATGGGAGTTCTCAGGTTTGGCAGTTTGGGAGGTGGGGGAAAAATGGCCAAAGTTGAGCAACAGGGTCGCACTTTCAGGGAGCCAACTAGGGATACAGGGGGAAAGGGTATGGGATGGAGGATTCCCCCGTTTGATTCCCGCTCCCTCGGTCCAAACTTTGAGCTTTGGCTGACGCAGTTGGTTTGGCCAAGGCTAAAATCCAAATTGTACCAGTCAACATCCCCAATCCCCACTCACTACTAAAAGAGGTCCTATGGGTGAATTCACCCAATCCAACCAGAATGGTGGATCCACCAAAAAGGTTTTGACCACTAGAATAGGTTCTCTTATTTGTGTGGTGCAGCTACACCCAATCCAACCAAAATGGTTTTTCTCCACCAAAGCGGTTCAACGACCACCGCCACTAAAAGAAAAGCCTCCAAATGGGCGGCCCACCAAAACGGTCTTGATCCACCGCCGCCATTTCTCCCATCCCAGCCGCCCGAAAAAAGCGAAGCGCCGCAGCCCCGAAGCCGAAGAAGCCGAAGCATCCAGGTGGCCTCTGGGGCCGCGTGGCCCTGCTGTCGGGCCTCACGAAGCGCAGGGCCGGCGCCTCGAACCGCACAACGCGGCGCTCTCGTGGCGTGGCCCTTCTTCTTCTTATTTTTCTTCTTTGTTTTCTTCTTTTTTCTTCTTCTTATTTTTCTTCTTCTTTTTGTTTAATGTTGGATGGAACCCGACCTTCTGGTGGGCTTTCACCCGGAAACCGCAAGGAACACCGTCATTTTGGGGGTCCTCTTTGTTTTCTTGGTAAAGGGAACCCAACAGTTTGGTTGGTGTGTAAAGGGAACCCCGAAAGAAACACCGTTGCACCGTTTTTTGGAGGGTCCGATTCCTGCAACAAGGAACCGCATCCATTTGGTTCACGATTCAGGGAATTTGAGGGGAGCGAAGTTCGAGCGTCAACTTTGTTAATGTTGAAACGCATGTGGAAACATGAACTGTGTGTGGAATGCTTGACCATAATGGCATGTGCCATTTTGGCTCAAGCATTGTTCTGGGTTCCTGGAACCCAAGCTGATTGAAAAACTTTGATCTTTTGCATTTTCGAACTTAACCCCGACCAAGCAATGGCTTCCTCGGCAACCTCGGCAACTTCCTTTGAGTTGATTGAGGACCAGACACTCACCGTGGAGGAGGTTGAAATGGCCAGCCAGGAGGCCCAGGACATTCGCACACGGGAGGCGGCAGTGGCGGCCGGCTTGGTTTTGGACGAGCCCGAGGCCCCCCCGTCAGCTTCGGCGACCGATGTGATGAATGACCTCTCCAGTGCACTGGAGCGTCTCCAAGTGGCATTTGCCACACCGACTCCCGGCTTGGGTGCCCCTGGCCCCGCCGAGGAGGGCGACAGGGACATGGGGGATGCGGACGGCACGGAGCGGGCCACACCACCGGAGGAGGCGCAGACGCCACCCACGAAGAGACTGAAGGGCTTTGTGGCGGCTTCTCAGAAGGCTACGTCTCAGGCCAACAAACCTGTCACCTTGGTGCCGGTGGACGGAAAACCTGGGTACTTCAAGCTGGTGGACCTCCCGGACTTGTTTCCAGTCCTTGCAGCGTCGGCGGCCGCCTTGCTGAGAGACATCACGGTGGAGGAGGCGGTCTCCCTGTTTTACAAGTTTGTTGGGAAGAGCCTCACGGAGGACCTGGTGATCCGCATCTTGGAGGCGTACGTTCCGATGAAGATCCAGCTCCGCCAGGAGGAGGTCTGGGCTTCGCAGTTCCAGAGGAACAAGGCGTGTGTCGGCACCCAGCGCATGTACAGGCTCGACGCAGGTCATTCCGACTACAAGTTCATGTGCAAGGCATGCGGAACGGGGTGGCCAGAGGCAGCCAAGCAGTGCTGGGTCTGCCCCGGCAAGGAGTCCGCCCCCTTCCAGGCACCCTCGGCCACCTATGAGGCGGACGGCATCACCTACAACCTGCTCATCTTGGAGGGCAAGCCGATCTGGATCCAGCAGCGGGAATGGGGAAGCCTGGGTGCCGTTGGCCCCGGTGGTACCCTGGCACAGGCCGACCGCAACTTGGTGGACGGCACGGTCTTGGGGAGAGCCCCTCCAAAAACGGACTCGGCTGATGAGATCACCATGGCAGATGCGGTCCCGCTTAACATGCGGGTGGACATCCGGCAGGAGATCCTGTCCATGAGGCGGATGACGAGGCGATGAAGGTCCGGGAAAGCCAGGAGAGTGCAGCGGTCCCTGAAAGAGGCGGAGGCTCAGAGCTTCGAGCTCTACCATCCCCACATAAAAAAAGGCGATCAGGAAGAAGGAGGAGCTGCATAAGGCCTTGCGGGAGCAGCGGGAGCCGACTCCGGAGGAGGCCTCGGCCAGGCGGCTGCAACGAGATGGCGATCCTGGCGCCCCTCCAGGAGGGCATGCAGGCCCTGCCGTCAGATGAGGTGGCCAACGAGGGAGCCCGTGCCCTCAGGAAGGTCAACCTGGAGCGTTTCAAGGCCAAGCTGAGAGAGTACTTGGAGGGGAAGGGCGTTGACGCCAGCCAGGCATTGGCTGAGGCGATGGGCTCCATTCAGGAGGCCCAGGCGGCAAACAAGCGAATCCAGGACACCAACGAGGCATGGATGCTCAACCACACTCTCAAGCCCTTGGAAGTGTCGGCGTGGCCGGATGATCTCAGGAAGGCCCTGGAGAGGGGCCTATTCTGCCCCCTGGAGCTGGAGGACCCCGACGACATCCCCGCGGTGGGGGACATCAAGGAGAAGTGTGTCCCCTACATCAAGATGCTCAGAGCGTCGCAGAACCCGTGGCACCAAAAGGCACTGCTGGACAAGATGCCCGAGCGGCACCGGCCCCCCCCAGACCAGCCCATGTCCCAGCAGGACCTGGACTCTGAGGACGGCAAGCTGTCCCTTATCCTCTGGGCAATGAAGCGGCACCAGGGAGAGCGCTCCGGATGTTTGGGGGGGTTTGGAGGAAAGCACGCAAGCGGTGAGATCCCCCAGTTTAAGCTCGCGCCGGAGGAGCTCCTGGCCCTTGAGCGCAGGACTCACCCATGCACGTGCGAGCAGGACCACATTGACCCAGTCATCTACACGGCCTTGGAGATCCGGGCTCAGGTGAACCGGGGTGAGCGCCCGGCACCTGAGCAGGTGGTTGGTATCTTCTGGGCGAGGGGTGATGGGGTGTTTTGGGCCAGACAGACGAGAACGTGGGACCTGCCGAGCCTGACGGTGACGGGAGTGTACGCCCACAGGTTCACATTTAAGTATATCTACTCGGCCTGGACCACCTTCCCGTTGATTGTGAAGACGCAACGCCGGGGCCGCAATGCGGAGGGCTCAACCTCGGACAAGTGGATGGGCAACATTATCCAGATGAGGAAGGAGGCGGCGCCCCTCCTGGAGAGCCTGGGCATCCCCAAGCCGCACAGCAAGGAGGAGTGGAGTTACATCTTCAAGGAGATGGGGACATTCTTGGCGGCAAAGAATTTCATCGTGAACTGCCCGTTGCCCGTGATGGAGATGCCGGTGGCCCCCATCCATGACAGTAAGGAGGCGCTGCGGTTCAGGGCAATTTGCGACGAACGGATCACCCTCCCGCTGGCCTCGCTGAAGGCTTTCGACTCGGTCTACACCAAGTTGGTGGCGGGCCTGAGCAAGTCGTCGATGGTGGAGGTGAAGGTCAATTGGCGCTGCAATGTGGTCCACGACTGGGTCGAGCAGGTCCCGCAGGAGGCGGCGGGGGCCTTGTATGGGCTACTCCCAGGACCTCATCCGGCAGCTGGGTTGCTCCCCCCCCTTGGGTGCCGTTGGCCCCGGGGGGGGAGCGGCCAAGGAGGCGGACCCAAAGGCCAAGGTCCTGGGGGGGGCAGACACCCCCCAGACCAGGGCACCAGGCGGTACCCGCCCATCACCACAGCCACGGTGACGGCAGTCGCGGGCGAAAAGTACGTCAACAAGCACTTTTTTAAGGAGGCGAAGCATGTGTTTTGGGGCTCCGTGGAGTGTGGCTTGGTCTTGCCAAGCATCAGTGCCTGGGAAGTGGTGAGCAAGGAAAAGTTCAAGACCACGGGGGGGCTATATGTGCAGATTTTGCAAGGGCTTTTGGAAGGCGAGCCGCGGGGGGACCAGGCTGCTCCAGATCACGGGGTGGCACAGGGATAAGGCCACCTGCTTGCAGTTGGTGATGGACGAGCCCCCGGAGCAGCTGTACAATCAGTGGATCCGCGATCGGATGGAGTTCTACAAGAGGGTGGAGCCAACGGAGCCTCCCAGGGATGAGCGGCTGGTCCTGGGCGACGCGAGCACCCCCTGCATGCGCTTCAGCTCCTCGAACGGTCTGGGGGATGTCTCCACGGCCTTGTGGTCGGTCATCCTGAGCGGGGCTGGCGGCAATCCACTCGGTGGCGAAGGAGGCGATCCTGAAGGGAGGGAGCCGCTAGGTTTTGTCTCACAACCCTGTCGGATGTGGGAGTCGTGTGATCTCTTCCTCCCGGGACTTGGGTGCCATTGGCCCCGTCTCCGGGGGGGGGGGGGAAATGTCTTCCTTATTGCTCTCTTATTCCATTTTGGTGGCGCACGTGGGTTTTTCCGGTTGCATGGCAGTGGAGCTACGTCACGGCAGCTTGGTCTCCTCGACCATGAGGCCACATGCATTAGCTGCCCCAAGGGCCATCTCAGCCACGGTTCGGAAAAAGTGGCTGCGGCCGACTCATGGTTTGAGGTTTTGGGGAATCCCCCACCTGGTCGGTCTCCCCCTCCATGCTTTTGGGGGGTTTCTGGGGGGTTGATTTTGGGTCGCGCTCCCCCCTCTCCCTGTTAAAATCTCGGGGACTTTGGGGGGGACATGTCGGGATGCGTGTGGCCTGCCTGCTCCATCTGCACTCTGCATTCTGCAAGGTTGGAGCATGCATGCATTGTGCAGCGGTTGGGTCCCGGCGGTTCGATGGGAGGCTCAAAACCCCCCTTTTTCATCATGGCTAGGGTATCTACCAAGTTTCTTATGCGCCCGCCCTACACACGTCTTTGGGACCGCATTCCAAGGGTCCTATGGGACACGTTGGCGGATGAGTCCTTCTCCCCGAGACAGACGGACGGGGAGCTGTTGGTCCTGATGTGCCTGCGCCAAGGCACTGAGGAGGAGGGGAGGAAGCTGGGCGGAGAGCCGGCAATCCGCTTCTCTCAGCTCCTGGAACTCTCGGGCATTCCGGTAGGACAAGACGCCCACGTGGTCCCGACGGAATACTTCAACGGCCTGGTGGCGGCGGCGGCAGGCAGGCTTCCCCAGCCTCTGTCCGCGGCGGACCTGGCCGACCTGTGGGACAGCATATGGTTCCTCCTCCTGGCGACGGCGGATGGCAAGCCGAGCGAGGACTTTTCCCCGCTGGAGAATGAATGGGACCGCCAGGACCAATTGAGGTGGTTCTCACGAGATGACCCACCCCCACTCCAACAACCGGAGCTTCTGAAGTGGAGGCACTGGCGCCCGGGCAAAATAAGGGAAATGGAGCCCACGACCCAGCGAGCGCTGGAGCTCCATATGCGCGAGAAATGGGCGGAACGGCTCCTCGCCCACTTTGCCCCGTTTGCGGAGCACATCACGTACATGCAGGACATCCTGGGGGAGGACTTCCGCAAGGAGGCATTGGACCTCCTGGGGGACAATAGGTTCCGGACACTCAGGCAGCAACGACATGTCCGCTCTCTCCTCAACCAGCTCGCCGAACAGGAGGTCACCCCGTACAAGCTACGGCAGGTGTGGAACACCCTCAAATGGTATTCCAAGACCTTCGGTATGCTGAAGATAGACGAGCTCCATCGCCTCAAGTCCAAGAAGAGCTTGTTGGAAGAGGCACTCACGGACCAGCGCAAGGCGGTGGTCCCCAGCAAAGAGGTCATATGGGCTCTGGAGGAAGGGGCTGGCTACGATCACCTGGGTGCCACCGGCCCCGGTACGCAGGCGGCCCCGGGGAGGAGCAGACACGAGGTACTGGACGCATTCATCCTGGGTTTCGCCCGGTTCCAAGTAGGGTGCAGCGCTCGTTTCAATGACCTCCAGCATGTTCACCCTAAGGACCTGATCCACACCAGTAACACCGTGGAGCTGAAGGCCTGGCAGACCAAGACGGTCTCAGCAGCACAAATCAACCGCAACCCGGTCCCCTTGATTGCTCCGAAGTACAGCTTCACAAGGATCCCCTGGTGGACTACCTGGGTCAGCAGACGTCTATGTGCGGGAGAAGCGCAATGTCGTTGTGGAGATTTGGGGCCAGGTAGCGCAGAAGGTCCCCAACCTGAACCTCGGGCCAGGCAGGGAACGCAGGGAGGACTTGAACCACCCGGACTGGGCGGACCCGCTCCCGCCGCCAGCGGTGGAAATCACGGATGCGGGACCGGACGGCCACAAGGACCAAACTGAAGGGGAAGGGGAGCCCCCACGGTACCTTCAGGGAGCGCACCATCGACTCGCTCATGGTCATTGGTGGAACAGGGACCCGAGGACACACCAGTGAAGGCCAAGGACCTGTTTCCCCCCACTTCCCCCTTGTGGGTGAACAAGGTAGGCACATACGGCATGGCCAGTGCCCAATCCTACTGGGGACGCCTGGCAGCCCTTCTACTCAGGGTCCTCTACTCAAGTGGATTGGAACTTCGTCTTTGTGGATGACTTCCTGTGGCTGCTTCGCAGCAAGGGGGCAGTGAACTTGGCGGTGGCGCTGTTGGCAACACTCCTGGCCTTGGGCACCCCGCTTAGCTGGAAGAAGACACATTTGGCGGAGGTCAACACGTGGCTGGGCTTCGTGGTCCACCCGAACATCCCGCAGGTTCTCATGGCCGCCAACAAACACATCCTGGTGATGGAGGTCTTGCAGATCATGGTGGAAGGGCAGGCGATGCACTCAAAGGACATCGAGAAGGCCCTGGGCCGCATCCAATGGGCAACTGCTGCATGTCCGCTGGCGAAGTCGATGCTTCAGCCACTGTGGGCCTGGAAAATGGCCACCACCACGGTGGGGAAACCCCCTAAGGTGGTCAGGATGCTGGCGTTCATGCTGCGGTTCCTCTTCAACACGCCCTTCGTCCAGTACTCCCCTTACTTGCCGAAGTCCTCTTGGTGGGGTTGCAGCGATGCTAGCGCCTCGGATGAAGGACTGGCATTTGTGGGAGGCTGGTGCTCCAACAAAGTGGAGCCGGAGAAGAAGGAGGTGTACTGGTTCCACGAGCAGATCCACGTGGAGGAGTACCCGTGGGCATTCAAGAATGGGGATCCCAAGCGGAGGATTGCGGCTCTGGAAATGCTGGGCACGCTCTTCCTCTGTAACATGATCCTCACGCACCAAGGCCCTCTGTCCTCCCGGGTCCGACTCCCGGTGGGCAGTGACAATCAGGGCAACGTCATGGCGATGCTCAACCTTGGATCCAAGAAGCCCTACACCGCGGCTATCCTGATGGAGCTGGTCTTCCTGCTCCACACCCATGGCTGCTCGCTGGCGGCCAACCACGTGCCCCGGGAATTCAACCAGTGGGCCGATGAGCTGACGCACCCAGATTTCTCTGGGTTCGACCCTTTGCACAGAGTCCCTAAACAGGAACTCTGCGAGGAGTTCATTTTTCTCCCGCGTCTCCTGAATGGAGATGCATTTGATCTTAGCGTGGGCCCACCCATGCTCCCGTGACCGGAGCCGGTGGGTGACTCACTTCCCCTGGTGGCAGACCCCCCTGTGGCCCGGGTGCCCTGGCCCCGGCCCAGGGGCGGGCGCTATCAGTCTGCACACCCGTTCTTCAGTTTTTGAGAGTGGGTGGCCCATGGGGCCCACCCAGCCGTAGACATCTGACAGGGGAAGATGAGTCCCTGGCACCAACACATTGCTTGGATAAAAGAGTTATCGCTTGCTTGTGTGGTGCCGTTTGGTTAGCTTACATACACAAAAATACAAACAAAAAACAAGCGTCACATACGAACCGCTCTGGGCTGGTTGTTCCTCTCTTGAAAGTCGCCTTGGTAAAAACAGGCGGCGCTCGCTTCTGTAAGTGAATAAATTTGGGGAAGGTTCTCGCAAAACTGGAAGAGCCATATCCTGGGCCCATCCAGCTTCACCCAATCCGAATCCAAGCGCCAGAGTCAGTTGTCGGGTTTGGAGTTGCATCCAACGGGTGTGTCTCTCTTTCCTTTTGGACCCGCAGAATTAATTGGTAATTGTTCTTTGGGTTTCCCTGTGCAGCCAATCGAATCGGATGTGTGGGGAGCTTTGCTTCTGGGCTCCTGCCATGGCTCCGATCTGTGGCATCGGCGCAGCCGAGTCAGTGCCCCTGAAGGACGAGAGGATCTTGAAGCGAAAGGCCCGGCCGCGTCCATGTGGCGGCGGATTCCTACAGCTGCAACTAGCTAAGTCCAGTTGTCACGGGTTTCCCCGAGCTGAAGGCTACTTGTAGTGATTTCGGTGGTTGTACGAAGGTAAGGTCATCCCGGTGCTGTTTCAGGTGCTGGTGCAAGTGCCAATGTGCATGTTGCTGGGTGTTTGATGCGGAGTGGTGCAAGTCTGGGCGGTGGGCCCGGATTGGCTATTCAGGTCAATCTTGGTGTAATTACTTGCTGGTGGTCGAATGTCCAAGAGTAGTATTGTGAGAGCCTGCTTCTGCGATATCAGGGAAGCTCCTATTTGTGACTAGGCCTTTGCGGAAAGCACCGTGTTGCTAGGCATGAGTCGCGATCCAAGCGGGGGCGACTGCATGTCTGCGCACCTGCGGGTTTTCGTTCTGTCTCGGCAGGTCGTCTTCCGGGACCCGCCGCTGTGCCCCTGCGCGCACGCGTGCAGCCTGCGGGGCTGTCCCTTCCGCCACGACCGGCGGCTGCTGCCGGAGATCACGCGCGTGCCGCCGCCGCAAGGAGCGTTTGGAAGCTCGCGCTGCGGCAACGACGACTGCTACGCCCCGGCGGCCAAGGGGAAGTTTTGCTGCAACCCCTGCGAGGCCGGCGAGGGGGCGCCCAAAATGGCACAACAATTTTCCCGTGAGCTTCCCTTGAAAGGAGCCCCAAAAAGGGATATGATACATAAAAATAGGGAGGATGTCTTTCATAGTGCTGCTTTGGCTTGCTCTTTAAGTGCGATTTCTGTGCGGGTTTTCTTCAGGCGGAGTTTCGCGGGGGCCTGCGGCTTTTCACCCCCTGCCCGGCGCACAGCGGGCCCTGCCGGGCGGCCTCCTCCTCCCGGCATTGTGCGGCCTGTCCGGGCGAGGACGGCGACGCGCGCGCTGGAGGTGCCAAGCGCAGGAGAAGCTGAGGTTCGCCGCCGGAGGAAGCGTAAACAAATGCGCAGGACGAGCAATCAGAGCCTTTGATTGGAGGTGTTGCCGCGGCTTGGAGACAAAGTTGGGTTCGCGGATTCTTGTAAGCATCTTCTCTGCAGTGTCGAGTCCAGCTCAAGATGGCGCCTGACGAGAAGTTCCAGCAACCAAGCGAGTTGGAGGCATTTGCCAAGGCCATCTTGCAGCCGCGTTGCGCAGAGGAAAAACAAATGCCAAGGGCTGCAGACTCCAAGGGTCGTGCCATCCGCGTGTCGGGGCAGCGCTTGGAGCTTGGCCTCTTTTTTATATTTTTCCAGAGTCAAGCCGCTAGCAGGAAGCATTTGGGCACAGCCCCGACTTTTCCGCGCTGAGACCTGGGCCATTTGTCAGAGGGTGCGGAGGACCGGCGTATCGAGCGGCCACGGGGTCCAAAAGGAAACCAGTTGGATGGTTTACGAGGGTTCCCTCAGCTGAGAAGCAAGACAGTTTCTTGAATTTCGCAGGGGGGCTCCGGGACTCTCTAAGTTCCCACAAGACCCACACGAGATCTGCCTAGGGTAACTTTCGCAGCCTCACGGATCTACCAGTAAAGAAGCCAGCGGGCGGGCCGGCGCGTGGCGCGTGCGCCAGCCGCTCGCAGGATTCTGTGGGGTGGTCACAGGCGCGGGCCGTGAACGCAGCTTGTGGAGCGAGGGGACTTTCGAGAGTACCAAATCCACGCGAATTGGTGGCTGGCAAATCTTCCCACTGCACCTCCCCGTCCCCAAAAAGTGGTCCTCCGGTGGTGCACTTGAAGCATTTAAATTTGTGTTTTTTTGTGCAACTGGGAGATGACACAAAACGTTCGACACCAGCTAAAAAGGTGTCGACAGCCAGGGTTTTTAAAAAACAACAAATAGGAAAAAATAAGACATGACTTCGCTTCGATCCCCACCCTCCACACTCACGAGCTTACGACCGTTACAACAAATTCCTGTGCATCCCATAAATTCTAACAACCCCCACCCGACAGGAGGGGGAACAAACGAGGTGGACGGAAGCCGAGCTGCAGATCCTCCTGGACGAGGCCTCCACGACTCTGCGGCCCAGGTGCGGTCTCCGGGGGAGGTCTCCGGCTGAGGACATCTGACTTGGAGGTTTCCCTGGAGCGGTTTTCCTGGAGTCCTGGAGTGGGAATCTTGAATCTTGAATATTTTACCTCCCAAAGGGATTTTTTGAGCGCCTTTTCTTGGCGTGGCTAGCCCTGGATTCGAGATTCAAACCTCGCCACATTGACATTGTTCCAAACGGAGCCTGAGGCATTGAGACCGTTGGCGGAACCCGGCGAGGGCTTTTTGACATGGTTCCGTCGCTTTTTTTTTTGGGTTTTCTTTTGCGACCCCGGTGTTTGGCGCAGGTTTCTCGTGCTCTCTTTTTAGCTTGCTTTTCCTGCTCACTGGTTTCACATGCTTTCGGCTTGCGAGCTGCGTTTCGCGCGGCTCCGTCTCGGTTTGCCTGCGACGCGATATGTCGGCTTGCCTCCAAGCGCCTCGATGCAAGCCGCGTCTTTATTTTTGCGCGCCAGTTGGAAGAAAATCTCGGAGCGGCTCCAGGCCGGGGCCAGATTAGCCAAAGTCTATGGAGGGAGAGGACTCACGAACATATGACCTTGAGCCGTTGAATTTGGCTTCCTGAAAGGCTCAGACTTCAGCAATTCCCTGGTGGACTTGCTGGCTGCTCCATGTTTGGATTTCGTTCTGCCCAGGAAAGTGATTGGACACCTCTGGCCCGCTGTTCACAAAAGCGTCTGCTGTTTCTCGTGAGATGTTCAGTGTGGATTTTCCTTTGGGGTCTCGGATCGAAGGTGTTGGATTGATCGAATCCTTCATTTGGCTGCGTGTTGGTTTCAAACGGAAACCGAAAGGCAAAAACCTTTGCGTGCTTCACGGAACTTGAGAAAGATCGCCCCTTTCCCCGCAAGAGCCAAATATCTGCAAGCGGATTTCCCCCCATTTCCGGTTTCGAGACCTCGAGTCAAGTCGATGGGATGGGCGCTTTCCGCTTTTCGATCAGATGCGTGTGGGTGAAAAAAAATAACCAAAAAACATATCAGGGTATGGACCTGGACCGCAGGTGGTCCAAGTTTCCGTAGGGCAACCCATTTTGGGGTTAATTTCATGTTTTATGGACCGCAGGTGGTCCAAGTTTCCGTAGGGCAACCCATTTTTGGGGTTAATTTCATGTTTTATGGACCGCAGGTGGTCCAAGTTTCCGTAGGGCAACCCATTTTGGGGTTAATTTCATGTTTTATGGACCTGGACCGGTGGTCCAAGTGTCCGTCCAGGGCAACCCATTTTGGGGTACCCGCAGATCAGCCCGGCCATTTGGACTCCCAGATCAACCCCTCCACCTGCCACGACAAGTACCGGGACCTCTGCAAAGGGCACCGCACCTTCGGGCGCTGGACGGAGGCGGAGGACCCCGACCCGGAAGCGGCAAAGCGGACGCGGGCAGATTTTTTTGTGGCGCCTTCTTTTTCATCGGGGGTTTTCCCGCATGAAACTGGGTTCCTCGTGGTTTCCCTGCAAACCACACCAAAAAGGGGGCCCGGAAAAAAAGGAAGAAGAAGAAGAAGAAGAAGAAGAAGAAGAAGAAGAAGAAGCAGAAGAAGAAGAAGAAGAAGCAAGAGACCCGCAAATATGAGGAATCCTGCATCCCCACTCCAACATGCCTTTGGAGCATATCCCCTTGATTCTCTTCATAGGATGTGCGATGTGTGAAGGAAATGATGTGTGGTCGGGCTGGATGTTGGGGGTGATAGGCGAATCGACGTCAAGAGACACGGGAAGCCACGCGGGGTCCGATTTTGCTAGTGGAAACGAGCTAAAACGGCGGAACCTTGCCAACCAAATGTTGCACGCCAAATTCCAGATCTGGCTAGACTCTGTACCAGGTGCTTTGAGTGATCTCAAGATCGTGACTGTCCGATCGATCTGTTTTGTTTTGTTCTTTCTTTTTTTCTTCAACAAGTCGCGTGTTTTCCGGGTTTCCTATGAACCAAGCATTCTCTTCAGAGCCACCGGAGGGAGGAGAGAGTGATTTGCAAAGTCAACTGGTTTTAAATCTGCTGTTGGTTCAACATCGTTTGGGTGATGTGCAGGCCCAACATGCACTCACGAGTTAGAATCCGTTCACACACACATGCCTTGCAATGCTCGCTTTGGGAAGAATTCAAGCCGAGCTTAATTTGTTTGACCGCTGTCCCTCGGCACGGGCCTGCAGAATTGCAGAATCAGCTCTTCCAAATCAGTTTTTCCATCAAAGCTGTTTTACTTCAATCGCGGGAGCGATTGCAGCCAAGGAGCATGCCGTGCAGGGAACGCGATTCTTGGGAGGTGAGGGGAGTTAGAGCTGTTGGGGGCGGCCTGAAGCAATCGATCGCCGGGAGTTTGCAGCAACAAATGTGGCCCGCAAGTCTTCCAAACACCAGACGCATTCTGTAGGCTTCCTTGTAGGCCCTGCCAGATTTGTTTCCCTAGACCGGGAAGCCCCGAAAAGCAGCAAGCTAACATGGAGTCAAATCGGGAGGCAATCCTCAGCTCAACATGAAAGAAAGGAGTTGACTCCTTTCCGAAATCCCGGAGAACCTGAGAATGTGGCAGAAAAAAGAAAGAAAACTCCAGAGTCAATTCCAATCATGCTTTTCAAGAGGCTCAGCTCCCAGGAGGAGTTCGTTTCACTCGTTTTTCCGGGGGCCCGTGAACCGACCTCTTGCAGGTAGCCCTTCACATTTCGTGTTGGGATTGCCAATGCAATTGAAGCTAGCGATGCAGATCTCGCACGTTTTCGCAAAAGGTTGTTGCTCAGTCAGGACTGGACTCTGCGCATGGCAATCTGCGAGACGACAGATAGCACCCGCCTCAGCCGCCAGGTGTGAGTGGCGACACTGAGTTTTGACATGAACTGGGGGAGGTATGTCATTCAGCATGCTCAGCCGTCCAACACATAATGGGGTTGAGAGCTCGGGGTGCTTCAGGCTCAGTGTCTTAGTTGCTTGCATTGGCTTTGCTTCTCGTCGCTGTTCTCGAAATCGATGCCTTATGCGGGCACTTCCGCTACTTTAATCAATGCAGATCCAGCCCATGTTCCCTTGAAACAAGAAGCAGCTTGTTGCTTGGTTGTTGCAGGAGGGAATAGATCCTCAGACCCGCCCGCAAAGCAAAAAACACGAAGACCAAGACCAACAGAGTAAGACTAAGACTCGTGCTATACGACACTGGGACCACCGAGGAATTGGGACGCCACTGTCTGCCCATCACCCCAACCCCCGCAGCCAACGGCTTCGGGAAACCCGTTTTCGCCGTAGGCCTGGTGCCACGGTCCATGATCCCATGGAGTCAGGCGGTGGGATTTTTGGTGTGGCAAAGGAGAGCCGCTGCACCATGTTGGGAAAACGTTGGTCCCCCACAAGGCCAAATGACACAGCAAATGACACACGCATTGGTTCAGCAGGTCTGAAGCTTTTTGAGGCGTTTTGGGAGTTGACAGAGAGAACATTCCCGGAGCCAGCCAGCCTTGCATTCCCATGCAAGTTGATGGATTGGACTTTGGCCTGATGAATGGCTAATAGGCACTGAACTGGCCGAGTTTGCTTCGCTGACATGAATGGCCGGTACAGATCAACGCAACCGGGATCTTACACATCAAAGATCTGTGAAGCGTGCAAGTTGCGCTTCGGCACAGATGTCGGGATCAGCTGTTTTGGAGTACCTTCAAGCACGCCTTGCCGGCGCAGCGTTTGAAACCTTGGTGCTGTCACACGGAGAGTGTGGATCAGGCTTGGGACATCTTTCGAGTCACGGAAATCGGCATCCCTTTGGATGTGCTGGACCTCGTTCCATCTATCCCCGAAAACGACCGGGCGGAGGTGGGGGGTTTCCAGTGACCGGTCTGTTTCAGAGCGCCACACAAATCCCGCCTCCCAAGGCCTTCCTTTAGCCCTCCGGCATGATTCACGGGATTTTGGGTGGGATCTCGCATCCCAATCCCCACCAAAATAGGTTCTAGAATACCCCAAACTGGGATCCCAAAACGGTTTTGACCACCACAGCCAGGTGATGAAGTGGCTCCCTCAGCGCGGGTTCCGAATGCCTCGGCCCAAGAAGCCTCCGCCTCCGCCGAACGCGGCGGGGCGCTTGCCAGAACCGACCCTGGTGGTCGAGTCGCAAGTCGGGTGGTGGATGTTTGTTGGGTTTGGGGGAGATCTGGATGCGTCTTTTTGCTTTGGAGTTACCTTTTTTGGGAGTTACCAGAGGCAAAGCGATTTGCGAGGGTCCGATTTTCCTCCAGCGAAGGGAATCGCGATGTAGACTTTCTGTGAGGCTGATGGCGCGGTGGTACATCGACCTTCTGCCGCGGCTCGTCGCCTACGAGGCGACCCCGGCCCTTGAGACCTTGACTGGGTGCTTTTTTTGGAGGTGGTGCCTTGTTTGGGGCTGAAAAAAGGGAAGCCCAAAGGAAGCCCAACTCCGTTTTGCGGGGACCCCTTTCATAATGTATGCCCAGTGGGGGGGGGGGGAATGTATTTAATACATTTTCCACGTTTGCCGCCCCAAGAGTCTTAAGCGCTTTGCCAAGGCTGAGAACCTAAGAAAGCGATATACAGTCACAGCCTTTTGGAAGGTAGGCACAATTGTAGGTAGACAGAAGCAAATGGTTGCAAATGGACCTGGAAAGGTCCGCGGCTCAGTGTTGGAATGCTTTCAAATTAGGTGTTGCGCGATTCTAGAGGCCCATGTGCCAGCAATCCGCATCACGCATTCCGGCAGCAGCCCGAGAACGGGCTTTGCCAAAAACATGTCCTAGAACTCGTACGGAGTGTTGAAGTGGGCATGTAGTACGGCATGTAGCTGAGCAAGCTCCATCTTGTGCTGCCAGGGCCTGATGGAGGCGATGGTGTCCGATTCCTTGATTGTGAGACTCTTCTGCTGCTCAACAGGCGCTGATTTTTGCGCGGACCACGTGGACAAAGCCCAGGGACATATCCGCCAACTTTGTCAAGGTTGCTTCAAGTGGCTGGCCCTGGCCTACTTCAACACCCACTACAATTGTCTCTCCAATTAGGCCCCCCCCCACCGGCGTTCAACAGCTCTAGCTCCTGCATCGCACACGTGTAAAAGCACGCGCCTCCGAGAGGGCCCAAGATTTGAAAGTGTGATGAGGGTCAAACTTCCAGCTCGCTTCGAAGTCAACACTGGGATTGCTTCGGGGGAAGCACTGCGCGCCTTGTTTGGAAGCTTGTCAGTCTTGCTGACGCCACCGTCTTCTGGGGCATCGTGTCGCTCACCTCGGTCTCTTCTTTGAGAAGTAAGTGCCAAGAAGTCAGCTGTACAGACGCGGACCCTATCTACTTGCTAAGTGGTTTACGACCGCCGCTCGTATAGGGCTTGCTGCATTTTGCTTTGAGTAGGGCCGCCCTGAAGACAAAGTACGTGTTTTCACTGCTTTCAAGTGACGCTGAAGCAACGCACTGCCGGATATGAGCCCTAGGAAGCATTCGTTCGAAAGAGTAGTGGTGTTTAGTTTCCTAGCTCAAGCAAGCGCATCGTCGCAGCGCCATGCTGAAGGGCACGAGCTTTGCGCCGTAAGCGAGGCGCAACAGAACTCAGCTGGGCCCCTGTGATCACTTCCTGCTCCGGCCAAGGTTCAAGTCGATCCACACCACCCCGTGGCGATCGTCGGTTCTGAGATACATGGAGCCCTCACTAAGCATGCAAAATCCTAGCAAACAAGCTGGTTTACCCAGAGCAATCGGAGCAATGCGTTGCTATCCACTACGTCAGACCGATAGCCGCAGGCTTTCGAAAATTCCAGCAGGGGAGTGCTGACGAGAAAGCCTGTGTGGGAGAGAGCTAGCTGATTGAGCAGTCCCAGCGTTTCCCACATCATTGCAAGCGGGGCCGAGCTGCGATTTAGATACACTCGTTGCAAAGAAGGCCGCCGGCATCGCGAGGAACTAGCTGAAATGGAAGGGCGACGAGTGTCGGGTTCGTTGCTGTCCGGATCACAGAGGTGTGAGAAGTCGGGATCACAGAGGTGTGAGAACATCGAACCGGGGCAGGGGTGCCTCTAAATATTTTGAGCAGAGCAAACAGATAGCAAGCAGCGCGCCTTAGCGTATGCACTCATTGTGCTCCAGGGATTCGCGAGGCTGTTGATGCCAGTGTGTGGTCGAGTCCGCGCGACAAATTTGCTAATTCGTCAGAGCGAAAATCAGCTAGACTTCATTGCTGGTAATGCGAATTAGCTAATTCGACAGAGCGAATATCATCTAGACTTCATGCTGGTGATGCTGGCGATGCCGGTGATGCACTCCGTAGATCAAGGCGACGGGTGTCCGTGCGACGAATTTGCTAATTCGTCAGAGCGAAAATCAGCTAGACTTCATTGCTGGTAATGCGAATTAGCTTTACTTCGCCAGAGCGAATCTCAGCGTCTCAGCTAGACTTTATTGCTGGTATTGCTGGTGCTGCTGGCGATGCCGGTGATGCACTCCGTAGATCGAGGCGACGGGTGTCCGCGCGACGAATTAACTAATTCGTCAGAGCGAAAATCAGCTAGACGTCATTGCTGGTAATGCTGGCGATGCCGGTGACGCACTCCGAAGATGAAGGCGACACGGCGACAGGTGTCCGTGCGACGAATTAGCTAATTCGTCAGAGCGAGAATCAGCTAGGCGCCATTGCTGGTGATGCTGGCGATGCCAGTGATGCCGTCTGTAGATCGAAATGACGGGCGTCCGTGCGACGAATCAAGTAATTCGACAGAGCAATACGCTGCTTGGTGTAGGTGTCAGATGCTGCCACTGCGCCGCTCCCACGAGTCCTGGAATGCCTTGGCTAGTTCCCAGCCCCAAGCGTTTTGAGGGGTCACTTGTTCTTACGCCCGGCGGGCATAAGAACAAGTGGGGGCCAACCGGAACAAGTGACCTGGTCACTTGTTCGCTAAAGTGCCTACTTGTTCTTAAGCCCGCCGGGCGTAAGAACAAGTGACCCCTGACGCAACAATGGCTTTAGCCGCGAAAAAAAGGCAGCCACTGACAAAACACAAATTAGAAACTCTATTGCAGAACGCCCAAATCACAAAAAATGCAGCCCGACCAAGCACGCCAGTGACAGGCCCAGGAAAAACTGTACAACAAATTGGCACCCACACACAACAACCAAATTAGAAGCCCTAGTTGAGAAAGCCCACTTCACGAGAATCATCAGCCAGACCAGTAGCCAGTGCCAGGCCTTGAAAAAATCCAGCTTCGCAAAATGCACGGCGAACAAAATAGAATCTTTACATAAAAACCAACTTCACGAAAATCATCAGCCCGACAAGTAGTCCTTTGTAGCCACCTGTGTAGGTTTACATTTCAGCGCCCGGTCGCAAAGGAAACTGTTCGTGCTGTCGCGCCCCGACCCTGCCAGCAGTCGGGCCCCGACCCCGCCAGCAGTCGGGCCCCGACCCCGCCAGCAGCCGGGCCCCGACCCCGCCAGCAGTCGGGCCCCGACCCCGCCAGCCGACCTTTTCCTGAAGCAGGATGTTTTGAGTAGCGCTTCTAATTTGCATGTTGTCTGTGTTACCGCCTTTCTTTGTCCAGCTGGATATTTGTCAGGGCCTGTCACTGGCCTACTTGTTGGGCTGATGATTTTCGTGAAGTTGGTTTTTCTCCAACAGCTGAAAGCTTTGGGGTCTCAGCCCAGATAGGCTCCGGGGTGGTCCCGGACGGCCCTGAGGTGAGGTTCCGCGAGCGTTCCACCAAGGTCCAATGACGTTCCATCAGGGTTCCACGAGGTTCTGCGAGGGGTGCGGGGTGGTGCGCGCACTAAAAAGAGCACCGCATGCTGTTGGGGATGTCACCTGAGCTTATTTTTTCAGGTAGAGCGACTGTTTTGAATTTGTTCACCGTTTATTTTTGGCAGCTGGATTGTTTTCAGGGCCTGGCACTGGCCTACTTGTCTGGCTGATGATTCTCGTGAAGTGGGAGTTTTTAGCAGAGCTTCTAATTAGTTTTTTGTGTGGGGTTGCCGCCCTTTTTTTTTGCGTAGCTGGATTTTTGTCAGGGCCTGTCACTGGCCATCAAAAAACAAGACACGTTTCAATCATGTTCCTTAGTCTCCTGCTCCCGTGCTCTTCTGGTCTCTTGTTTTTTTGCAAGTGGGATGTCTTCGCCGGGCTTCTGGTTTGTTGTGTGGCTGCCGCCCTTTTTTGCGCGGCTTGATTTTTTACAGGGCTGTCACTGGGCTGCTTGGTCGGGCTGCTGCTTTTCGTCAAGGTAGAGCTTCTAATTCGCTTGTGTGTGGCTGCCTTTCTTTTGTGCAGATTGATGTTGTTCAGGGCCTGTGGTCGGGCCCCAACTCCGTCGGCGGTCGGGCCCCGACCCGTCGGCGGTCGGGCCCCGACCCCGCCGGCGGTCGGGCCCCGACCGCGTCGCCGGTCGGGCCCCGACCCCGTCGCCGGTCGGGCCCCGACCCTGCCGGCGGTCGGGCCCCGACCCCGTCGCCGGTCGGGCCATGACCCCCTCGGCGGTCGCCCCTTCAATGGTTCTAATTTGCTTTGTAGCTGCCGCCGTGTTTTTGCAGCTAGCTTTTGTTTGGGGCCTGTCACTGGCCCGGGCTGATGCTTTTCGTGAAATGTGATGCTTTTAGTAGGGCTTCCAATTTGCTTGTTGTGTGTGGCTGCCTTTTTTGCGAAGTTGTTTTTCAGGGCCTGCTAGTTGTTTGCTTGGTCGGGGCTGCTGCTCTTCGTCAAGTGGGATGTTTTTAGTGGGGCTTCTGGATTTTTTGTGCGCGGCTTGTTTTCAGGTCCTGTCACTGGTCTGCTTGTTCGGGCAGCTGTTTTTTTGTCAACTGTTTGTTGGCAAGTAGAGCCTCTAATTTGTTTGTTGTGTTTCGCTGCGCTTTGTGTTTTTGCAGTTTGTTTTTGTTTCGGGCTTGTCACTAACCCACTTGATTGTTTCTTGATTGTTTATTTTTTTGCGCGGTTATATTTGGCCGTTTACTAGTCTGCTTGGTCGGGCTGCTGCTTTCTTAATGATTTTTGCGTAGGGTGTCTAATTTGCTTGTTGTGTGTGGCTGCCGTTTTGTTGCGCTAGCTGAGTTTTTTTCAGGCCCTAGCGTGGCCGGCTGGGTCGGCCTGCTGCTTTTGTAGGGCTTGTAATTTTTCTTTTTGTGTGTGGCCCCCGTTTTTTTGCGAAGCTTGTTTCTTTCAGGGCCTACTTGTCGGGCTGATCACTTGCGTGAAGTGGGGCGTGTTTCAGGAGGGCTCCTAATTTGTGTGGGCGCCGTTTCTTTTGTGCAGCTGGAGTTTTTCAGGGTCTGCCATGGGCCTGCTTGGCTTTGGTCTCTTGCTGATGTTTGGGGCAAAACCCAGCAAAAGCGGATTTTTATGTATATTGGGGGGGGGTGCGGTAGGATTGTGGTCGCAGCTTAAATGTATATGTGGGGGTCCCCCCTCCCCCCTACATAGTCCCTCGCCGTTTTGGGGGTATTTAGAGACCCCAACGAACGATTTCTGGAGCTGTCCGAAATCGAGCTGTCCAGGACAAACACGGGGTGGCCATTGAGACGCAGGTCTTTGTGCGGCACTTGCTGCCGGGAGCCCAGAGACCGGTGCCCGGGCCGTCGGGGGCCGGTGAACCTGCGAGGTGGCTGGGAAGAAATGCCATCTCGAACAAGTTTTGGTCCCTTGGTGGCTGTCGGGGTTTGCCACCCAACAGCGCCGCTCGGCAGAAGCGCTGGTAGGCGCAAGCTCAAGAAGACTGGGCTGAAGAGCGCGAAGGACGGGCACGTGGAAAAGCGCGAGGTTTTGCTCCGGGGCTAAACGCGGCTTTGAGTTGTTCCGGTCTCTGGTCTTGTGGCTTTTTCCCTATGCGCCGGATCACGGTGCAGCGCTCCAAAGATTTTTCTTCCACCGCCAGGCGGTGGAGTGGTCAGCGGCGGGGCGCCTCAATGAGTCGAGAGCCGTGTCTGGTGTGTCCCTTGTGAGCTCGTTGAGCTGCGTCACTGCGCGGCGCATTCTTGCGGGCTCCCCGAGGTGAACACCTGGTGGTCTGCCAGGATGAACCGCCAGAAGTGGCGGATCTTGTCCTACCAGGTGCCGGCGGAGTTGCTGGAGGCGGGCTTGCAGGAGCAGGTGGACTTCTGGTTCCAGGCACGGAGCTTCTGTTGAATTCCCGCACTCTGACGTCCATTTCCCGTGCCCCCTGCTTTGATGTGGCTATGAACATTTGATAGGGAACCACCTCAAAGTGGTGGGCGGGCATTTATATATATATATATGTGTATATTTAAAATCCACTGGAAGTGATATCCAGCAAAGGTGCTTTCTGACAATTCACAACCACATGAGACTTACGAGGCCTTCAGACTTACCTGCCGCAGCCGTTCGCGCGACTCCGGAGGCCATGCTCTGTAATGAGCACAAGAAGCGGGACAAGAAGCTGCCCGCGGCCCCCAGATCGGCAGTTTTTCGGACGACTCCGGGCCAATTTGGCGTTGTGGGTCAAAAATAGGTACCCAAAATGGAACCCTGGTAAGTGGCAACATGGAGCAAAACCTGTGGTCCCCTTGTGGTTAAATTTTGACCCAAACCTTTTCAGGAACAGAGCATGTGCGTGTGCTGCCTGTTTTTCTCAGACCGCGACCCCAAAATGCCGGAAAAAAAAGACCTCCGGTTTTCCTGTTGGTTTCCCTTTAAAAACACACCAAAACGCGGGCGACCTCCAAAGAGCACGGGGAAGCCCCTCGCCGGGTGGCCCCAGGCTCAGGTCTGCTCTCAACGTCCTGGAGCGCCAGGCGGCCGTTTTGCGTCGTTCGGTTCCAAAGGTCGCGTCGGTTTCTTCAGGGGAAGCGTTTGCCAGGAACTCCGAAGCAAGGAACAAATATCCGGCGAGCCATGGAAAGCGATCGTCCGATTTCTGTCCGGGAAAGGGAGACACAAGCAGTTGGAGGGAAGAAGAAGTCCGGGGGAGAGGCAAACGACGCCACGTGGCGAGCTTCTGTCTTTGGACCTTGATGCCAGGCCCAGGAAATGGACGAAAGAGGAGGTGCGGAGCTCATGCTCCGTAGCCATGGAGGCAGTGACATTGACCATGAAACGTTTGCGCTGAAAGTTGTTCCCTCAGGGCCCGAGCCCCAAAAACTTTTCCCACCTCCGGCTCGTTTTGCCCTTCTCGGTTTCAGGTTCGCAGGGGTCCTTTCGGACATGCCAACATGGAGCCAACACACACACACACACAAACACGGCACACACATCTCGCATGACACTTTGAGCACATGCCGTCTGAAAGCTGTTTTTTTTTCTTGGCTTCGTGCTTCGAGCCGCTTCGGTTTCCATGCCACAAGGGCAAGATCCACACGCTGGACAGGGTTTGGCAGAATGTGAATTCAGATCGGCCCAGGGAATCCCGAAGCAAAAGATTGAGGAGATTGGCGGTTTCAAGCCCATGGTTCCAATAGAATCAAATTTGCGCGCGAGGTCTTACATCAACAAGTGTGAAACCACACATGCAAAACATTAAACCAATGCATCCTGATGATGAGGGACGTGTGCTGTCTCTGCCCAGCACAACAATGCGGACGCAGGCGACGACAACATGCGTCTGATGGGTTCGGAGTCGCGTCGTACTCCAATGCTTTAAGACCAAATCGCTCTCTCGCCATAGAATGTAGACGTTCGCACCGCTGACGAGACCTAACGGGCACACGCAATGCCCACATGAATATGCATACTTGTTTCAGAAATAGTTTGCTACGAGTTCTCAGGATGAACAAAGACGAACCTTCGTCAGAGCGAAGCCAATGTTCAACTCCTGGAAATCCATTTTTTTGCGCACAAATCTGAGTGGCTCTTATTTTCCTAAGCACTGAACATTGGAGCCACCGCAGTGAAATCCGCTCTTGAACTCCTTGCTTCCAATTTTCCTAATCCAAATCACTGAATATTGGCAGCAAGTTGGCGCTCATGGCAATCGCTCTCAATGGGCCCAAGGCTCCCGGCTGAAAGTATGAGCTCTATGGCCCCAGGATTGATCAACCATGGCTTGGGACATCGCCTTCCAAGTAGAACAAAGTTTCAGCTTTAAACACCCGTTGATCTATATATGTACATATATGTACACACATACATAAATACACGAATTTATGATATACTGTGATTAGCCATGTCTTAAACCATCACCAGGGATGTCGCGATAGTGACTGACCGGTGGTGTTTGGCTCAAGAATTACGGGTTCCGTCGCGCCTCGAATGGGCGTCGCCGAGCCCCTGCGTCGACCGACGACATCTCGGGGGAGAAAGAGACCTCGGGCCGCCGTCAGGTTGGTAGGGACCATTCGTGCGGCCTGTTGTCGGTCAAGGTTGCGGGTAACCCTTTTCTTATTTGGTTATTTTCCCTTTTGGTTGTTGTTCTCTGGTGTGTGGGAAACCCTGATCTTTGGGACCGGGGATTGGTTTGCTTTTGGGGAACCTTTCTTTTGTGGCTTGTTTACCCCAACTTACCCATTGCCTGGGCACAGGCTCGTGCCCGAATCACAGGTTATCAGCCGTAGGACTTTCCTACGCGCTTGAGACCATCAACTACAAGCTCTATGTCGACCCCACGATCCGAAGGAGCGTCGTGGATGAGGAGGCCATCCTAGGTGGCCTCCGCTCAGGTGAGGACCTACCGGACTATGACTACGAGGATTTCGAAGCAGGTTCGACAGAGGGCCGCAGGGGTGAAGATCCCGGTAGGGACACACCCAGGAGCCGTGGCAGGCACACCGACGATGGAGACGATCGTATTTTCCGTCAGGCCACTGATGACGAGCAGGCACAAAGAGTTCGCTCCGATAGGAGCGGCTCTGAGTCAGGTCGCAGGCGCGGACAGTTCGACTTCATCAGCATGGCGATGAACATGGCCCGCCCTCATTCGGACGACCCGGAGGCCATGCCGACCCGACCCCCGAGATCTCTCATTCCAGGTGAATCGCAGGTCTCGGATGCGTTTGAGGACAGGCTGCAGGGACCAGGGACTATGGTTTTGGCTCCGAGAGATATCTCGGGTCGATCCACTGGTTCTCAAAACCCAGGTCAGTTTGATGAGCACGAGGAGCGGAAATTCACAGGCTTCGGATACGATGCTCTGTTGAAATCAACCGCAGGCTGGGGTAGTAGCTCAAAGCAGGGGTCTGATGCCGATAGGCCCAACCCTGATACTGCCAAGTCTGAGTTTGATAATGGCGAGGATTACAATTTTGCGGATGAGGAGGAGGACCATTCGCGCCGAAATGCGGGCAACCGTGCTGCTGCAAGGATGAATATGCCGCATTTGCGGATCGTCGTGATGAGGAAGAGGACCAATCACGCCGAAATGCTAGGAGCCGTGCTGCTGCGAGGCCCAGGAGCCTCTCTCGTGGAGCCGCCAGGGACCTTCGTGTTGACAGGGACACCCGAAGCGAGAGAGAGCCAGGGATAGTCGGGAAGTTCTTCGGGGATTGGAGGCCATCCATGACTGGGAGGGACCGATAGGTCCTCCAGTGGTTGGTGATACCCCGAACGTTCCCCCTTTTCCCAACATTACATTTGGAGGTCCGTTGAATCAGAGAGACGAGAACTTGAACCGGGTTACTGGTTCGCCGGGGATCATTGAACGGGCTGCCGATGTCGGTAGGACAGGTGCCAGAGATGGTCGGCTTGCCGAAGCACTTGGAATCGAAGATCGTCCGTCGATCGCTAGCCCGTTAGGGCGAGATCCCAGCGACCTTGAAACGCTAAGGTCTAGCAACGAGTTCACACCTCAATGGGGATCGACCGCCAGGGAACGTAGTGCTTCCTCGAAGAGGCCGTCGCCCCTGCCATTGAGACCGATAGGTCAAAGGCGAGGAGGGCTAGCCCTTCACCGTTAGGTTCAACCCAGCAGGATGAAGAAATGTTCGACCCTGCTGATGTTCATATCCATTCTACTCCAGAGTCTCGTGCATCTAATGTTGATCCCCGATCTGGCGATAGTCGGAGAAGGGGATCAACCCCGAGTAGGCCATCCAGGATTGATGATTGTCCTGTAGGCGACCCCAGAAGATATGCCAGAGCTAGTGGGGCTCCTGAGAGGATCGAGATATCGACTCCTCCGGCCCACAGATCCCATTCTTCCGGCGAGTCAGGTGACGCTAGGGCAAAGGAGGTGTTTGATTTGCACATCCAGGAGATGCTCGAGAGAGGTGAGGTGTCTGGTTCGGTCGCGAAGGCGTTCCATATCTTTGCTGACCAAATCAGGGTACTGAACGGTCAGGTGGGTTCCATGCGAAGGGAGTGGAGCGACGAGAATCAGCAGACGAAGGACAGGGTCAATCGTCTGGCTACTGAGATTGCGACTCAGTCTGATGCCGATAGGATGCGAATGATAGTTCAGCGGTTTGCCATCGAAGTTATCCCTGATAGCAAGGCCATTGTGAGGCAAGCCATCGACGAACAGGCTGAGATTGTGGATCAGAGGGTCAACCTGCTTTCCCACGAAGTTCATGAATCCGTTAGGGAAAATGAAGTCGCAACTAGCCAACTTCGTCAGGTCATTCAGGAAATCATCAGGCCATCCGCAGGAGCCATGCTGCCTCTGAGGATGAGATCCTTAAAGACTTGGACAAGACCGAGACACGACTCTTCAAGATAGAGAAAGCCGTTGGGATGCGGACGCCGGCAGGTGATCTGACTGCGCAATTGCCCGATAGGGCTGCCAGCAGTGGGGCGGACGCGAACTTCAGGGAACTAAGCCTGAGGCTCGAGAAGATCCTTGTTGAGCACGAGAAGTTTGCTAAGCGGGCCTCCGAATCTATTGGTGGCATCAATGAGGAACAGATTATCCTTGCTGATCGAATGTCGAGGCTGCAAAGCGGAAGGGGGTCCCAGGCGGTCGATAGACCATCAGGGCCTGATTCCCCGCAGGACTGGCATGAAGCAATTGACGAGGTCAATCAGAAGATCCAGGATCTATCTCGCGGAGTTCAACGCCAACGTCGGGATCATGACGATGTCATTGCGAGGTTTGAGACCGTGAAGTCCCGTGTTGAGCAGTACGAGGCGAGCTCGGGAATTCTGAATCAAGTTCTTGATGATATGAGGAGACAAATTCGTAACCTCCCGGCGAGTAGTGATCAAGCACGGTCCGCCGTTAGGCGCGAGCTGGATTCATTCCGCAACTCGCAGGAAGCCTCGATGCGGAGGATCACTACTGTTGAGAGTAATATGCGTACTCTGAATGGAATGAACAACAGAATCATGGCCCAACTTTATGATCTGGAGGGTCAAGTTGAGGAAGCTGCTGGCATTATTCAGGGTGTCCAGCAGATTAATGAGAGCCCTCAAGGACCCAGAGAGAGGCGGAACCCTGGGTACAACGCATTTGCTGGGCAGGGACACAGAATCAGGTCACCGACACCCAGCCCTGGTGAGGGAAATGGTCGGGGTACTGATCTTCCAGCAAGGCCGGGTGGGGGTGTTGGCTTGTCCGGTCAAGCGTTGCCGACTGTGCCTGATAGGGTCGATCCTTCTCGTGCGGACAGGCATCCCATTCATCCCGATAGGGAGAGGGCAGACAGCAGAAGCAGGAGAGCCCGGGGACTGCCTGACAGGTCACATTCCCCGCCGGGACGCGTGAGGGACGGCCCCCGCGCACGCGCAAGGGGGGACATTTCAGTTTCTCCAAACCGGGATGTAGGTAGAAACAATCCGATCGTGGACAGGCCTCGGCACCGGCTGCGAGAGGTACGCCTGGTACTGGCGGGTCAAATGCGCCAAAGATCTGTGCTCTCGACGATCCAAATGATCGTAGGCATCCCAATGCTGAATTCACGTGTGTTACATGCAGTCGTGAGTTTTGTAGGCTGTGCGAGGGTGAAGATGGAGATTGTTGCAATTGTCACTTCTTGAAGCTTAAATGTTGGGCATGTCGCAAGAATGCTCAGGAGGTTTCCATGTATCTCTGCTCTGATTGCGGAAATAACGTATGTGAGGATCACATTCACTTTGGCAGTGATTGCCTTGAGCGGTGTGCGCGTTGCAATAAACGAGCGCGCTGACGCTGGACCGCCCCCTCCTCCTCCTCCCGGGGGAGGAGGTGGGCCAGGCGGACCATCCGGCCAAGGTGGAGGTGGAAGTGGTGGTCATGGATCTGCTCCATCTCCACCGCCAGGACCTGGCTGGGCATCCCGGCGGAGGCCAAGGTCCCGCTGGACCTCCTTGGCGGTCCGAGTGGTGGCTCCGACCGGGATACCCTGGTGGAGCGTCCGGGTTTTATGGCACTGCTGCTGACTCTCATGGGGCTGAGAACAACCAATGTGGTTCGAGTTTCTATGGTCCTGCCTTTGGAGGTGGCATCTACAATCAAGGCGTCGGGGCCGGCGTTAGCCGGCAAGGCGTTGCTCCAGGTTACCCTGCGAGCATTGGGCATGCCAGTAACCCGGAGCGAGTCCGTGTCATGGTTACAGTGTCAACGGGGCCGGTAGGCCAGGAGATGGCGGTCTTCTTCCTGAAGCAATCAGGCGAGATGACGGGCGGGACAAGTGCACTAAATGTGGCCTCAGAGTCCCCATTACTGGCCCTCCTCTTCTGGTCCCATGTGTTGGTTGCGGAATGAGGGCTTGTGATGTGTGCTGTCCGCCGCCAGCTAGGTTGTGTGAGAGCTGCAGGATCACGTCATGTACCCCGATAGGGGCACTGATTTCGACTGTTGCAGACAAGGATCGGTACCATCACAAGTGCAACACTATCACGTTGCCTCCTGAACCAACAGCTGATAAGCTTCGGGAATGGATTTCCGAGGTAAAGGAAAGGGTCAGGAATGCTTTCAGTTTCGACTCTGATTACGCGTTAGCGTGGATTTCAGAGACTGAAAGGCTCGACTATGACGCTCTTGGAGGGCCCTGCAAGTACCCGGTGTTGGATCCCAACTTCACGAGTGCTATCAGGGATTGCATCAAGACGAGGGCCGTTAGGGACAAGATGAATTGCCTGACAGAAGCTGCCCAGAACATGACCCCTCCTCAGGGCATCAAGGGAAGGCAGATCTTGAAGCTACTGCTGAACCATCTGCAGACTGGAGTCGAAGACGACCAGACCTTCAAGATCGCTGAGTTGACCAGTCTCAAGTGTCGACAGACGGGTCACTCCGACGATGAAGCCAGGCTCCGGAGTTATCCGAGCACCTGGGATAATCTCATCTACGGGATCAAGAGGAAGATCGATGATGGGGTGCTGCTAGCCGTGTTCATTGAGAACGTTCGTCATCTACGCTGTATGCGGCCTGACATTGAGAGATGGGATCGCGATGAGACCGTTAGGTCTTTTCAGTGGCTCTATAAAGCTTGTCAGGACTGTGTTGAGTGATGGCAGAAGCGACAGAACACGCTTCAGATGTATCAGACCTTCCATGAGCAGAGGTCCCGATCAGGATCCCACTCTCGTCAAAAAAAAATCGGCATCCCGGAGCTCCCGGGGTTGTTCGGAGATATGACCCACTCGCGAGGAAAAGCGACCCAAGTCCCTGAAGGTCCGTTAGGTCCGGAAGGGATGGGAGACCGGATGGGAAGCCGAGGTCGTCTTCGCCAGGTAGGAGCAGTCAAAGAGACAGAGCTTCTCCTGGGAGAGGCAGTCAGAGGGACAGGCGAACCCCGTCTCCCAAGTCACCGAGGAGGCAGTCGCCCGCTGGGCCTGCTGATCGGTCCTGCTGGGAGTATGCCAAGACTGGGAAGTGTCAGCAGATTTGAGCATGACAAGAGTCCGAACCCTGCTGCGCCCTCTACTCCGAGGACTGGTGATAGGCCCGTTAGAAGCCTATGTACTTCGGGTACTGCTATGACTGGATGTATGGCAAGTGCACAGCCCAGCAATGCAAATATTTGCATCAGAAGCCGCCTCCGGGTACGAAGCCTATTACGCCTCGTACCACTGCTGGCCCTGTTGTTGAAGATGAAGAGGGGGATACCCCTAGGTCGCCTACGCCCAGTCCTCCCGATAGGGAGGCAAGGCGTCTCGACAGCCCCGCTCAAGGATTGACGGATTTTTAGGTGGGGCGGGCCGTAACCCTGAGGCCAACCGTGTTGTTGTGGCGTGTCCAGTTATGTGGGCTGTTGCCCCAGCCACCGGTGGGTCTGCACCAGGTTGTCTCCCTCCTTGCGTTAGCAGTTGGGAGAAAAATGAGCGCGACGCGTTGTTCTTCTCCGGTACCACGGGTGGAGGTCCAAAATGGGACCAAGTCATTTGGAGAAGGACCGTTGACGCGAATGGGACCGTGATCGAGGATATCGGGGTGAACTTCGGTGATCGCCGAGCGACCTTGTTCAGAAGGCTCCCAAAACGGACTGATACCAGAAGTTTTGGTACTGCGATGATGCGGAGGTTGTGCTGTCCTGGAGAAGCAAGTACTTTCAGCAGGGTCCCGATAGGGAACCCCTGAGGGTCAAGATCCCTGATCTCCCTGACGTGTTTGTTATTTCAATTGAAAGTGACAACACTGGCAGGGTCGTGAATCGCTGCAGAGAGGCCGGGTACGGTCATCCGAGTGCGATCAAGTTCCCTTCTCGCAAGAAAATTGCTAGGGAGGTTGAAAGTGCTCTGATAAGAGCAGCGGCTGTTCATGCCCAAGTGCTCCTTGATAATGATGAGGACATCGACACCAACCCCGGCGATGTGCGGGGGCATCGCGTTGTTCGAAAGCCGAAGTACACTCAAAAGGTTGCTGCACCTGTTGGATACAGCGGGGTGAGATGGCTGGTAGATACTGGTTGTCCAATGGACTTGGTTGGTCTTGGTGATCTGAAAGGAGCCAATAGGGCCCTGATCGCCAAAGGCGGACACACTCACGCGCTGCACACTGCTAACGGGGCGACTCGCACCGCTGGTCGTGTTGATGCTGACGTTGGCAACCTGGACGAGGTGATCGAGGCACACGTCCTTCAATCCACCCCATCCATCATCTCCGTTGGAAAGCGCTGTATGGATATGGGTTACTCGTTTGTATGGGCTGCAGGTTGTAAGCCTACCCTCACGTGTCCTTCGGGTCGCGCAGTGACATTGGATGTCATCAACAACGTGCCGTATCTTCCTCATGGCGACACTCAGTTTGTTTCGCCCACTCTTGACGATGCTGAACCATTTCCAGCTATGCCGGCCCCTGGCGTGGCATATCAAGGGCTTGAAGCTGACGAGGCTCCGCTATGCAGGCCTGCATCAACGGTTAAGAGTGAATCGCAGGACACCTGGAGGACTGAGCGGTCAGGACATGTTGTGAGGGAGCACCGACTCCCGCACAGGGCGAAGTTTGTGCCGACTGACGGTGATTGCCCCGTTAGATAGGAAGACGATCATTCATCGGAATGGGGTTACCCATGAGGTGCTGGTTGATAGTCTGTGGGAGTTATCCGAAGGGGATCAGCATGCGATAGCGTCTGACGTCCCTTGGACGGGTGAAACGTGGTTTCAGGTCAAACGCGAGACCGTTGCTCTTCCCGGAAAAGCCGAACAGGGGGGTGAGGGCGATAGCCGATCACTGCCTGTTCCAGGCCCAGGGGAAGGGGACGATGGCGACGTTGTTGAGATAAATTTTCTCTCCGGGCTACGTACTGAAGCCGAATCGCGTGCAGATGCTAAGACGCTTCGTCATATGCTCACGCATCTCCCGAAGAACCCCTATTGCCCACACTGTCAGCGTGCGAAGATGGAGAATGTCAAGCTTCGTCGCAAGGGTGGTGCTGCTGCGCATGATGTAGTAAGCTTCGGGGACCTAACCACCGCTGACACAATGGTGTTGAGAGGACTGAAGGATCGAGGCTTTCATGGCGAAGCAGACGCGATAGTGTTCTATGACCTCGCTACTGACAACCTCGAGGTTCTTCCTGTGCAATCCAGATCCCGTAGCAATACGCTGGAGGCATTTCGCAGGTTTGCAGGGGGGCAAACTCTGAAGTTAGTGTACAGCGACCAGGCCCCAGAGCTGAAGAATGCTGTCACTACGCTTGGAGCATTGCACCGGCTTTCTACGCCGGGCATGCCCAAGACCAACGGCCTGATCGAGAACAAGGTCAAGCTCGTTCTCCATGGGGCACGTGTGGTGCTGCGTCAAGCTGGATTTGAACCTCGATGGTGGCCATTTGCCGTTAGGCATTTCTCCATGACAAGAAACATTGAGAATCGAGGCGACGGATCAGCTTGGATGCGACGCCACGGTGACGGGAACTTCAGCGGAGTCATTCTGCCGTTTGGCTGTCTGGTCGACTTCTACCCCGTTGCTCCCAAAATTCGCAGGGATAGAAAGGGGGGGTTCAAAACGCCCAAAACGACTTCAGACACGCTGGAAAGATTGACTCAGAGGACGTTGATGAAGGAGGAGACCACTGGATCGCAAATGAAGACGAGAAGGTTCTCACTCGCGTCCACGTTGAAGCGCGAACTGAGCTGTTTATCCCGATAGGGGCAAACTGTCCAGTCAAGATTAAAGACCTTGGTAGAAGGCGAAGCACAGTTCTCAACTACCTTGACGGGTCAACAGAGTTCGTTGTTGACGAGAACTGGCTTCAGGCCGAAAACGACCGTGGAGGTAACCACGAGTGGACTGGAGAAACTCATTTCGACTGTGACTTTGATCAGATCGATGAGGATGAGGCCGAGATCTACGAGAACGAGGAGTACGAACCCGAGTGCAATGACGAACCGGACTTTGTCCCCACTGATGAGGTAGAGGTTGAAGAGACGAGTGTCACTACTGCCCTGCCCGCCGAGAAGAAAGAGCGGGACTTCATCAAAATTGAGGAAGATCCAAAGTTCGCCCCATCATCCAAGCCAGGCCTATTTCTGGGTTACCGGTTAGAACCAGGGGGGCTATGGAAGGGCGACGCTGACCTCGAGCTGAGGAAACCAAGTATACGCCAGGTCAAGCGTATCTGGAGAACCCTGAGGAGCCCTATGTGTTCCCGATGTTGGCATCCTATGATGCTAGGACTTGGACCATTTGGGAGGCGTTAGCTGACCGAAGGGCCGATAAGAAGATCAGGGATGAATTCGACTTTGATGAAGGTCGATTTGATGATCCTGATGATGATGATGATGACGATGACTAGCTCTTCCAAGTCTGATGGGGCCATTCAGAGCAAGGCTGTCCAAGGAGGTGGTGACGCATGCGTCTCAGATTACTGGGAGCGGCACGACGAGGGCAGTGCCTGGTATCGCATCCACGTCGAGGTGCGAAAGAAGTTCTTCGGAACGACGAACGAGGACCTTCCTCCAGGTGGTCCTTCGCATGAGGAGCTTGACACCGTTAGGGTCACGCACATGCGGGGGGCTTGACGCCGTTGGAAATTGCGTAAGAGATGACCGTCATCACGATGCTCCCAACCATCGGCATTTCACACGTGGATTTTGGACTGGCGTGACCATCCTATTTGATAAGGGATGTGCTCCCCACGGTAGGTTCAAGCCGAAGGAAGAAGGAGTCAGACCTGCCGGAGATCCGAAGAAGGGTCATAAGCTGCACGGAGACAGGATCGACTATGGCCAATCCGCCGATAGGCGTGAGCGGCCATACGCAGGCGCCGGAAAGCCCAACTCAATTGATGCGGATAGTTGGAGACAGATGTCTACCCGGTCTCGGGAGATATATGTTCAATCCGAACGGGAGTTACCCTTAAGGGAAGAACGACGCCGCGAACACCCTGAGAGGGACCCGGCTGCTCCAGCACCTGGCCGCAAGCTCCTCATCGAGTTTGCGTGTGAACCTGACTCGCGTCTGTCCGCAGTGATGATGGAGTGTGGAGGCGATGCAATTCGCGTTCACGTTGGCTCATTTGACATCACCAAAGCGAAAGACGTTAGTCGGCTTATTGAGATCATCGAGGATAACTGAGTGTGACCTCTGGGCGTCAATTCCGTGCGGACCGTGGAGTACATGGCAGTATGTCAACCTTTCAATCCACGGTGCTGAGTTTGCATCACACCTGAATGATCTGAGAAGAAATTCTCAGGTGATGTTTGCGGCATTCCTGCGGGCCTCCCGAGCCGTTAGGCGAGGAGGGGGCAGGGTTGATCCTGATGTCGAGACCGTAGATTTTGACAGCTGTGATTTCGGGATGCAGGATAAGGACGGTGTGCCGATCAGGAAGCAGTGGAAGGTTGCAACGACCTCCAAGGAGCTCATTGATGAGCTGTCAGGTCGGAAATGCAAGCACGAGAAGGGATACCTTCACGCACGCATTGAGGGGTCGGTTACCCCGACGACTGCTCTCTATCCGAGCGCGATGTGCGAGGCAATCGTTAGAGCATGGTACCCGAACGGCACGTTCAAGAAGGTTGCGAGTACTATGCCGGTCGAAGTTGACCCTGTTGAGCAGCGGTGGAAAAAGAAGCCGAACACCTTGTACGTTAGCCTTGACAGCGAGACTGCCAAGATCCCGACACGGGCTACATCGGGGAGTGCGGGTTTGGACACCTATGCCTCTGAGGGAACATGTATTCCCGCAGGGGGGTCAAACACCGGAATCTCGATAGAGATGCCCGCTGGGGTATATGCTAGGATAGCTCCCAGGTCAGGACTAGCCGTGAAGAACAGGATCGCCGTAGGCGGTGGGGTCATTGATCCCGACTACGACGGAGAAGTCAAGGTCATTCTCTTCAACCATGGGGATGAGGACTTCATTGTGAATCCTGGGGATCGTATTGCGCAGATCGTACTGGAGCGCGTTATGCTCATTGACGCGTCGATCGTTCCCAGGAAAGCCAAGCGGGGAACCGATAGGGGATCGGCTGGTTTCGGGAGCACTGATAGCTGCTGCCGCTCCTACAATTGGATCTGATGGAAAAGCTTTTGAGTTCTCTATGCCCAGGGGGGAGATATCCCTCTCGCATCGACCAAAGAGCTCGGGTGTCTTCCCTCCCTTGTACGCTTGTGTCGCTAGGCCAGTCAACAAGAAGGAACAAGCTGGAAATGCAAAGGTGAAGGCCGCTCTCCAGAAAGAGTGGGACAAGTTAACATCGCAAGGATGCTGGGACTTGTCGACTGTCCAAGAATGGCATGATGTTGCGGCTAGGGCGCGAAAGGAAGGGGAGAAGATCCATGTTGGTAGGATTTTCGACATCTGTGTTGAGAAGAATCATGAGCTGCCGGAAGACGATCCGAATCGCAAATACAAAGGGCGAGTCGTGTTCGAGGGATGTTTCGTCCGTGATGAGATCGGGCATTGGGCCTTGTTCTCCGAGAACACCTCCTGCCCCGCCACTATGGCGGCGGGTAAGATGGGTGATGCTCACGGGTTACTCCCAGGGAATCTTCTGGAAGTGAGTGATGGGGAGTCCGCGTACACTCAGGCCCGATTGAAGGGAAAGAAGACTTGGGTGAGAATTCCTCGTGACCAGTGGCCACCTGGATGGTTCGACAGCAGCGGAACTCCCAGATATAAGGACCCAGTCGTCGTCCTCGTGCTCGCACTATATGGACATCCGGACGCTGGTACCTTTTGGGAACAGCACTGCGAGGCAATGCTGAAGAAAGTCGGTTACGTCAAGGTGAAGGATTGGGCCAGCGTGTTTAGGCACGAGGCGCTCGACCTCTTCCTTGTCGTATATGTGGATGACTTTAAGATGAGCGGGCCGGCGAAGAATATCGCAGAAGGATGGGCGCTGATCTCAAGGTCATCAAAATGGAAGAACCAAGACAGCTCAAGAGATATCTTGGCTGCGAACATGAGTTCACGCAGCAGTTGGTTAAGGGTCACTTTGATCCAAGACTGGCGTGGACAGTAGGCAATCCTCCTGATAAGGAGCAACCCGACTTGAGGTTCGGTCCGGAGGGGTTACTCTCTCAAGCCGGAAACCACGATAAGGTTCATCAAGTACAGCGAGAGTAGCTTCATGCAGGCGTGTGTCGATAGATACATCGAGCTGTGTCAAGGAAAATACCCGAAGAAGCTGCAAAAGGTTGAAGCACCGTTCCTGGACGAGAGCAAGCCGGAATTTGACGAAAATTCCGTCAATTGCGAATTTGACAAGCTCTTCAACCAGGCGATGGACATGGAGACCATCAACGCACAGCCAGGATGCCTCGGGAATGATGCGGCGGCGGTGCTGATGAAGGTTCTCTACGGGGCTCGGATGGGCAGATATGACCTTATTCGTCCCGTGCAGGCGTTAGCCAGCCGGGTCACGAAGTGGAACCATCTGTGTGACCGCAAGCTCCACAGGCTAATCTCATACGTGAACTCTACGCTTGACCTTCATTTGTACGGTTGGGTGGGCGATAGCCCAGAGTTCATTGAGTTGGTTGCTTACTGTGATGCGGATTTGGCTGGGGATCGTACCGATTCCAAGAGCACTTCGGGAGTGCTTATTTGCCTTGTGGGTCCTAGAACCTACATGCCCATCACTGGGGTAAGCAAGAAGCAGACTTCTGTTTCGAAGTCGACTCCTGAAGCGGAGATCGTTGCTCTCGACCATGGAGTGTCCAAGGAGGGAATGGCAGTAGCTACCCTCTGGCAGCACGCTATTGGGAAGGGAAAGGAGACCCAGCCGTTCATTATCAACGTGCTGGAGGATAACGAATCGGCGTGCCGGATCGTTATAACTGGGAATAATCCAAACATGCGCTATATGTCAAGGACGCAGCGCATTGACATCTCTTGGCTCAACGAACGTTTTAATGATGGCTTTTTTCGTTTCGTTGCATGCCCGTCTCACTACCAAGGTGCAGACATTTTCACTAAGGCCTGCATCGACAAGGTCGTGTGGAATAGAAATCTGCACACCCTTGGTATGTTCCTGCCGGGATACCTGCAGGAATATTTGGCCCAACCCACCCAACCCTGTCTTAAGCCCCCTGCCGCTCCTGGACTGCCCCCGCTTAGGGGGGTACGCATGGAATCAGGTGCAAAATCCGGTTTCAATCGGCTCATGGAGAGGTTACTCTCCGAGTACGAGGGAATCGTGATTGACGAGGAAAAAGGAGGGAAAAGATGCGAGAAAACTATTATTGCGGATCAGGCGATAGCCGATGCTCTTGCTTATAGTGATCTCTGCAGGGTTGTCACGCTTCAAGTTGCTCCTGGTTACAGGAACCACATCATACGATCTGGTAGGATTGAAGGCGATAGCCTTTGTTATGTTGTGCTTGTTCTTAACGATCTTGCACCCGATAGGGTTGATTCCAGGACTGGGAAGTGGGGACAGACCAGAAAACTTAGGGATAGGACCGAGGTTGCTGTCAGGCAAAGGTTCAATTTAGCTTGCGATGCTCGAACTTGTGGGTGCGTCCCTATCATCCTCTATCGACCAAGATGTAACATCTTGAAGGAAGGTGAGGTTGAAGGAATTGCCACCACGCATGGATTCGATTGCAGGTCTGTTTGCGCATGCCAGTGTGGTCTCAAGAGACATGGGGTCGTGTTTAGGTGCTTCTCTTCTAAGTCATTCAATTCGTTTTGGAGTACTTGCAAGATGCGAGGAGGGGATACCCTCTCTCAGCACGACTGATCGCTTGCTGTTGGGAAGTGGTTGAACAACTTCGTTGCCGCGTAGCATTTGCTTGATCAAGCTGGCTCACCCCGCGGGCAACCGCACCACATTCACAGGCAGCTCAATGCGCTTACTGACCAGAATGAAAGCATGAGGCAGATATGCCTGTCACTAAGGTTTTCTTCTGCTTCGTGAAGGACAGATTCAGTCAATCTCTCAACCGTTGGGGTTTTTAGTTCTAGGGAGAGGGTCTCTGGCCGGTAGGCTGAGCCTTCTGAGAGACAGGGGAATTCTGGCCGGTAGGCTGTCCGTCCTGCTGACGCACGGCGGCAGCTGGCGGAATGGGCCTGGGGCGCTGCATGGCGACGCCTCCGCGGCCAGCCTGGGACCTGGCGATGGGGCTGGGTATGGAGAAGCCGAAGGCTGTGGCCGGTTGTTTGCTTGCGGGATACCGCGAGTGGACAGTTAAAGGGTTTAAGGGACGGGAACCGAAGTTCACTACGATTGATCCAGATATGGAGAGGGCTGATCAGCTGACTGAGGACGACCATGCCGCAAGGTTCGCTGAACTGGTTGGCAGGGTATCCCACATCAGCAAGGACAAGCTCGACAAATCCGACATAGCGTGGCCGGAACATGAAATGTTGCTCCGGTACCGTGCGGTCAGGACTGCTGCGATAGTGGCAGAAATGAAGCTCCGGGGAGTGGAGGTCACAGAGATGAACGCCGTGCACTTGGCGGCCATCTTATGCGCTGCGGTTCCAACGGACCCTGCTTTCTTGCTTCCTTACCACGCTGCCTTCGCGTTTGAGGAGAGCATCGAGGTTGGCGGGAATGCACTACCCGTGGACAGCAGTACGGAGCCGGCCGCTCAACCCTGCGGCGGGATGTGGGTGGGAGACCCGAAATCCTGGCCGGAGTGGAAGACGGTTCATCAGCAGACGGCCTTGGTAAAGACGGTTGCTGATCAGGCTGAGGTGGCGTTCGGAGATCATCCTCTATATAGCGGAGATGATTTTGGTGATGCAGAGCACCACTTCCGTGCACTCCGTGCCTGGATGAACGAGAGGCCAAACGCGCTGTTCACTCCCCCGGAAGTGGTCGTCGATGCGATGATGCTGACCGAGGGAAGGAACAGGGAGGGGATCGTTAGGTGCTCCTCAGGACGGCGGCTTTCGTCGGTCCCGTCGGTCATGAAGTTTGCAACGGCCGTTAGGCCAGGAATGCGGGGATACCTGCACGCAATGGGACAGATGTCAGGTGTGGTCACTTCCTTGGGTGATGCAATCCACTGGGAAAGTCGACAGGTGTTGAAGATCTCGCCCAAGAATCCGGCGAGTCCATTGAGATTGGTCCCGAGGAAGGTTGGGCATTCTTCGAGCTGGCCATGAACTTCAAAGGCCAGACGGATATGGAGAAGATCCTAATCCATGGAACTTCGCAGTCATCGTTGTGGAGCATTCTGGGTGGTATGCAGGTTACTGCGTCCACCGCGAGCGATGAGGCTGTGGGTGTATGGACGTCGTTGAAGACGAATGAGGCCCTGGGATACTGCACTCTATCGCACTACGGCCAGAACACGTGGGCGAGGGTCGGGATTTGCATCGCGCAGCCGGATGAGACCGAGAACCTGTTCGGCGACAATCCCTACCTGAAGGGAGTCAAGAGAGGGGCCCAGCGAGTATTCCCGAACGCGAGGTTGCGGATCCGTGGAATCTGCATCAAGCTCGAGAAGCCTGCGGGAGGACTCACAGTTTGTGGAGCTGTGCAACTCAGGGGGCGATAGCACCCTGCAGTACTACAACCCATTCGTTGAATGGAACCCGCATGCTCCCTCAGTCGTATGGGCTATGCACAAGTTCTTCCCCGAGAACTACATGGGACCGATAGGTCTGTCTGTTGAAGAGGAGAACACGCGTGCTGCTCCAGGGACCCCCCAGGCTGCCGAGGCGGATGGTGGTGCGCTTTACGCCAGGATCGTGCCGAAGTCGAACATGCATGAGGCCATCCGGGGTGATACGTTCGAGATCACCTTAACGAAGGGGTACTTCACTGAGGTCAAGGAGGAAGCAAAAGCCGTTGGGCGGGGAGCGAGCTAGGAAGGTGATGCGCCTAATCAGGAACAAGAAGGTTGTCCCGCCATCAGTGGAGCTGCCGAAGGGAGGATACTCCCGTGTGGCGGTTGATTCTGCACAAATGGAAAGGCAGTGGGACGCATGGGCAGCTGCCGTGTTAGCGGATGTGATGCTGTCTATCTACCCATCCATCGTGCTGAACGAGATGAGTCGCTGCCAAGACAAGATGGTAATCTTGCTTCGGTGCTTAGCGGCCAGTGGGACGGGCGCTGCGGTGAGGATCGCTGCGGCCATGTCGGCCGGGTACGGCCCTCCGGTATACAAGGAGGAGTCCGCGGCTCCGGATGCGACCGTGTTCTACCTGCTGGATCAGACAACACTGCATCCACGAAGAACAAGAGAGGGATGGACCCAGCAACGTTGGCGGAGAATATCCTCACGTGCAGGACAAAGAATGATCGGTTGAGGGGTTCCCCGGATAACCGACCGTTCAAGAACTATCTCCGGAGTTGCGGACTATCCCGACGAGGGAGCAGATGCCCGACACGCTGGCGCAATCAGCGGCTGAGATCATGCTGTCCCATGTGTCGGCACTGTCTCATTCAGGGTCTACTTCCGATAGGAAGGAGATCCTCAGTAGGGATGGCAACCCGTTCGGAAAGTCATGGTTTGAAGATGAGCCTGATGGAGCCACTTGGCCTGGACACCACATGGCTGGGGTCGCCATTCCTCTGAAGCCGAAGACGAAGATCGTATGGGGAAAGCGACCGCATGTGGATGACGAGGGTGAGGTGTGGACCCAGGGGCGAGCTCTTCGGGGCAACCAAGGACCGAGCCGGCCCCCGATAGGGGTGCCGGGTCAGGAAAGGACGATGATGTGACACTTCCTGACATTGGGAAACTTTCCATGATGGAGAAGAAGAAAGACGACATGGAGGAGGCTCCAAGAAGGATCCCGCTGGAACGGGCGAGCCTAAGCCTCGGGGTACTGAGGCCGGGAAGGCAGACCCGAGCGAGGTTACCAACTTCAAAGGCGCTACCTTTGAGGAGTACCGCAAGACTGCTCCAGACTATGTGTACAGCGGGGAGGGAGATGATAGAAGGATCCTTCCCAAGAACACCCCGATTGACATGGAGAAGTCGTTGCCTGCTGAGGCAGCGCTCTTGATCCCCAGGGGCGTGGCCACGCAGGTGGAGGCTGAGGAGGCCGAGAGATCCTGACGTTGGTCAGGAGGACAGGGAGAAGGTCAACCCTCACACCATGACGGATGAAGACTTGGCTGCGTCGGTAGACGCGTTGACTAGGAGATTGAGCGACATGCCTGAATGGTCGGGCAATCTGATTGATCCTGCAAAGTCCGCTGAGCTGGTCGCGGCGAGATGGGGCGGAAAGGCGAGTTATGACAAGAGTGAGGCTCCTCTGACTGAGGCTGGGATGAAGAGTGCATCATTGGAGGATCGAGCTTATGCCCTGTCGCAGCTGAATGAGATGGTGAACTTTCACAAGAAGCACCTATGCTCTGGGCGAGGAGCGCCGATGGTAAGTGCAGCTGCTCCCAGTGGACCCTTTGCTCCTGATCAGGTTGATGAAAGCAGAAGGTTCCGAACGAGTGAGGCGGCAAGCAAGATGACCTACAATCTTGTGGTCCTGGACGGAAGGAGGGATTATCTTGCCGACAGGCAGGAAATCAATCCAGATCTAAGGGATACTGGGGTTATCCCTGATGAGGCCGCTACATGCCAGATTGTGATTCCCTCGAAGACAAGGTTGGGCGAATACGTCCCGAACTACGAGGAGACCGCGGGCACCGTTGCAGGGCGGGAGGCGGCTAAGGAGTTGATGAGACTGCTCTCGTGCGACTTTGAAGGCCTGGTCATCAACTCGAAGAAAGTCTCGGAGTTATTCGAGGAACGTGTGCTGAGGGAACCTGGACGTGAGGCTGGAAACTGGGTGAGTAGTGACCAGGCCATCTGGTTCCTGAGAGAGATCACAGGCATGGAGAACGCTGAGATGTCGTGGAAGTTCTTCATTCCGACGATCAAAGCTTTCCCGATAGGGCAAGTTGAGGCGAGGCTCATGATCATGTACGATGGGAATGGTGTCATCCTCAGGGAGAGCACTAGGTTAGTGGCCGTTAGGTACACGCGGATCGGACGTGACATGAGTTACAGTGCCGTTAGGCAAAGGTGCACCCAAGAAGATGCACCTGGAGGATCTCTAATGTACGAGATGCACTGGAATGAACTCCCTATGGTGGGGTACGTCGTCATGAAGTTCTCGGACTTTAGGAAGGCGGTTCAGCTCAAAAAGGTGAGGCGAAACGGAAAGGCCATGATCGAGATATTGATCACGAGGCCCGATGTGTACGATACCATTGGGGATGGAAGGCAGGATGAGGGCCTGGTCCCACTTGTGGAATCCATGGCGCCGAACGCCGAGGTATCGCCATCATGGTACGTCAGGGACAGGCTGCGGAACTACTCGGGAAGGTACGTGGTGGTAATCGGGGACCTTCGGGTGCACTGGTCGTTGGTTGGACCCGTGTTTCTGACGAGGAGGAGGACCCTTGCCGTTCGGAACGAGATCCACATGGGCGCTTGGAAGGCAGCACACATGTACGATGACTACACGATAGTGTATCATCGGGCATGGGACTATGGTGACCTTACCCCCGATAGGGGAGAGCACAAGCGATCGCGTGAAGAGGTCAGGTTGAATGTGACCACCACATTCTGTTTGAGGTGCGCGGAGATGACGCCAAATGGGATGCATTTGTGCCCTGGGTGTGCGCTCCCGGTCTTTTACCCGAACTTCATCCCCAACGCGGACGAAAGTGACTTCGAGAGGTGCCGCATCGTCCCGGAGTGGGTGAGGAGCATGAGGCAGTTCAAGCCCAAGAGGATCCCATCTGAAGTGGTCGGAGTTATCAAGAGGAACTTGATTTCCTATTCGATGGCGTCCGACCTGAGGATGACGGTGCAGAGCGGCATCAGACTGCCCCCTTATCTTGGTGAGGACAAGGGAGGAGTCGATACGGCGTGGGATGAGCTGGCGAAGGTGCTTTTCCAATTCTCCTATGTGTCGGGGATTTCGGCCTCGGATGCGTTCGTGGAGAAGTGGGTGGCGAAGCACCTGATAAAGACCAATCAAGTCGATAGATTTGATTCGGTCACTGAGTACTTCCGAGCTAACCCGGTGCATGCTGCTCAGTGGGGCAGGCGTATGACGACTTCCGTTAGGAAGTTCGCTCGTCATGACACATACTTGTCCTTCTATATCCCGATGGCGTACGTGACTGGCTCCGCGGCGGGGCATCTGACTCCATTGTATCCGACCCATCGGAAGGACGTGGACATCCTGGCCAGTCATGCGTTGATATCGGATCTCAGGAAGTACATGGTATCAGAGACAGGGTACGATGAGAAGAAGAGATTGAAGGAGGCGATAGCCAAGGTGCAGAAGGCAATCAGTGCCGGGCAGTCGGAGCCTCCCGCCCCCTTCCGCGACCCATTCGTCTACGTTAGTGACGAAAGGGTGAGGACGGTTCTTGAGGGTCGTCAACCGGAGCCATTGGACGTGAACATTGAAGGGCTTCAATCGGTGCATCATGCTGCGCAGGGTCCTGGTCCTAAGCAGGAGCCGATCGTCAAGGGCGGAAAAGGAAAAGGGAAGAAGGGGGAAAAGGGCGGTAAGGGCGGTAGTCCTTCCGGCCCACCACCAAAGTCAGGTGAAGTGCCAGGAAAAGGGTCTGGTAAGGGCGATAGTCCATCTGTCTCACAGGCAAAAGTAAAGGCTGATGCTGGGCCGGCTCCGATGGAGGTTGATGCAGCTGTGGCTCAACCGAAGAAGACTTGGGTCGCAATAGCGGTTGAAGGAGCCCGGCCGAGTGCGAAGGCTAAAGTGACCCCGGTTTCAAAAGCCGAGCCAAAAGGGAAGGCCGCTTCAGTATCTGAGGCGAAGAGTGCTCCGGCTCCGAAGGCTGAGGCTAAGGAGACGAAGCAGGCCGAACCGAAGGTTGAGGTAAAGAAGGAGAAGATAGGCGGGGATGACGCTCCTGGCGGTAGCCGGGGGTCGGCCGAAGGGCAGAGGAGAGAAAGGAAATCCCGTTGGGATCCCGATGAGACTGTGAAGGAGTCGACGAAGAGGGAGGCTTCAACAAGGCCTGATGACGTCGACAGCAGACCAGGTGCGGCAGCGAGAGAAGCTAGTGGAGATGATCTTCACTCCGCGCTTGGCAGGTCTTCGGCAAAGGACGCGGTAGCGCCTTTGACGGCCTCCAAGGCGATGGCAAAGAAGCCTGAAGGGGGTGAGATCAGGCTGCAGTCGGCGGAGCGAGCAGCGGCGAGCTCGGTGGAGGGTCACTTCCTGGTGTTGCCGGAGAGTTCGGTGGTGAACGCTTTCCTGACGATGTTACCCGATAGGGTGCTGAATAAGCAGGTCAGGGATTTCATCAGGAATGGTGAGAATGCTTCGGCGCTGGAGGCTCTTAACCAGATAGTGTCGAACTCTCGCCTCGGGAGAGGACGTCGAGATTCAGATGTGTCCCGTACTCCTTCTCGGAGGTCCGTTAGGACAGTGGACACCAGGGATTCCCGAGAATCAAGAAGGCGCAGATATCGTCCGCGGCGCGATGAAGATCGTGACCGGAGGAGGGACGATGCTCGAGATCGTCGTGATGATGAATCACACGATCGGGAGCGGGATCGAAGGCGAGATGATCGCAGGAGATCCGAGAGAGATCGTGATCGGGATCGTGCGCGGGGCGGACGTGACCGGAGGAGACGTGACGATAGCCGCTAGGCTGAGTCACGAGGATTGCGGCCGATAGGCTTGCGTCCATTCTCCGATGGTTGGCGCTGAGGCGCGGAGATCGTGTCTCTCCCGTACCGCTGCTTGGCTGCTGGTCGTGCTCACCATGAAGTTGTGTGAGTGAGAGGGGAAGCAAACTGATGGGGGGATACTCCCGGGTTTGCGAAATTCAAGTATTTTTCAGGTGCGCATGGTCAGGGGTACCTCTTGCCGATAGGCAAGGGTACTGATGAACATACGTTATCCTTTGTTTCATGGCTTCTGATAAGAATTGAACTACTTGCATTGTTGATGCAAACAGTTGTGGCCTAGTGCCGTCATGTGGACTTTTCCACGAGGTATGTTGGACAGCGTTACCCCGATTAATTCGGGGTGGTGGCGGGATTTTAATGCCCGGGACGTCGCGCAACTGATGTGGGTTTGCTCCACCGCTGACGGCGGTAGTGTCCAGCTGTTTGCGGATACATGCGAGCAGTTAAATCCTATCAGTAAATGGCACACTCCACCCGTCATATGACGGGCTCCTCGTGAGGGGGGTGTGATTAGCCATGTCTTAAACCATCACCAGGGATGTCGCGATAGTGACTGACAGGTGGTGTTTGGCTCAAGAATTACGGGTTCCGTCGCGCCTCGAATGGGCGTCGCCGAACCCCTGCGTCGACCGACGACATCTCGGGGGAGAAAAAGACCTCGGGCCGCCGTCAGGTTGGTAGGGACCATTCGTGCGGCCTGTTGTCGGTCAAGGTTGCGGGTAACCCTTTTCTTGTTTGGTTATTTTTCCCTTTTGGTTGTTGTTCTCTGGTGTGTGGGAAACCCTGATCTTTGGGACCGGGGATTGGTTTGCTTTTGGGGAACCTTTCTTTTGTGGCTTGTTTACCCCAACTTACCCACTGCCTGGGCACAGGCTCGTGCCCGAATCACATATACATATATCATACAATATATATATATAAATATATATATATATATATATATGTATCTACATGCATATATATATATATATGTATATATATATATAAGATGTACCTCCTTTTTGTTTGGCGGGCAGTTTGTTTCTCGTTCGCTGTGCGCTGAGGCGAAGAGGCGCCAAAGCCACCCAGGCCCAAAGCTGCTGGCCAGGCGCGGACTCGCCATTGGAACGAGGATCCTCCCGCTTGGGGAAATGGAGCCCCCCCCCTTTTTGGGGTTCTATGTCAACTTGGAGAATGTATATGCATGTGTATATATATATATGTTAAAAATCATAGATTATATATATATATACACATATTTGTAAAATGGTAGATTATATATATGTAAAATGGTAGATTATATATATATATGTAAAATGGTAGATTATATATATATATGTAAAATGGTAGATTATATATATATATATATTTAAAATGGTAGATCATATATAATATGTAGCAATTTGAGAGCTAGCTCACTTGGGGTCCTTTGCTTGGGGATTCCTTCATTACATACATATATATTTATATATACATATACATGTGAGTGTCAGATTTTGAGGTACCCAGTTTGTGCTTGGTTTAGAGGGACACGAGAAAAGGTGAAATCCATTCTGGGGGTTTGTCTTTGATATAATACCCAAACAGGGTTCACCGTTTTGAGGCAGACTCCATGAATGAACCCAAATGACAGCTGGGGCCAGTTCGAGAATTCCCTAGGAAGCAGCCCAAGTTTCCAACGCCAAGAAACTGAGCTTTTCTGAGTTCTGTTTGGGCCACAGGTTCCCCTGACAACACCTTACGTCAGAGGCTTTGGAGCTTACCCATGGGTTGGGGCTGCAAACGCTTGGCCCGCAGGCACGAGGCAAGCTGACGTGTGGCTTGGTGCAGTTGATGTGAGGCTACACGTGTTGGGGTGAGTTCGGAAAACCGGGAAACCGCGATTTGAAGCACAAGTGGTTTAGCGGAAGACAAAGGCGATCAAGGGTGTCCAAAACAAAGCCATCTCAAAATAGAAAGCCAGGGGCTCGTTGAGAAAAGGTCGTTGCTTGAGAAATTCATCTTATGCCCCAGCCCCCTTTCCCGCCATCCCATCGACTGATGACTGAGGCGGGAGAAGAGAGCGGAGCGATCCCAAGCATTGGACCGATCACCTGGATCGGGCTGTCGAGGAAAACCGAGTGGCAATGCGTCGGTCACTTTCACGGAAGAGTCAACATGGGCGCGTCTTTCTTAAAGGACACCCCCCCAAAAAAAGCCAAAAAACAAACATGGTGGTTTCCTTTCGGCCTTCCTCATTTAAAACCACCAAACCAGGGGTACCCTCAAAATGACACACCCCTTGTCTTACTGTCGCCTGCAGCGGGCGGACTGAACCAAGCTCCCGGAGTTGGCCTTTGGTTCAAGGAGCAGAGGGCCCATCAGCCCAGCCTCGTCCGCCCAAGTTTTTTTGAGCCCTTCAGCTGCCACATGTCAGCCCACGCGTTCGATGTGCTCACTGGAAAGAGTTGGTCCCGTTCAAAATCGGAAGGAAACCCGACAGCCAATCGGTTCGCTGGCCACTTCGGGGAGTCCCACCTGGAAGGCAGACCCACTGGCGGGAACGTTTCCTGAGCGATGTCGCCACTGGCCGAGCGCTTGAGCGAGCAGTTCAACGAGAGTCAGCGCTGCGACAGCCCGCGCACCTGCCCGCCGCTGCAGGAGCTACGAGCAAAGGGATTTTGCGCTTCAATGCCCTCCAAAGGCCGACAAGTTCTATCCAGGTACTAGTTACACTAGATATGCTTAGTGGTATATCTGGAATTTGACCATGGATGGACGAACTCCTGCACCACCTAAGAAACCCAAGGCTGATTCCCCCTGTAAATGCCAACAAAAACCATTCCGTTCGGTTTTTACGGATTCGCCGCTCGCGCGGCAGGAGCTGGGCCTGTCCCAGGATCTGGCGCGCGCCATCCGGCGCCCCGGCGGCGGTTTGCGGCGTGTGGATGGCTGGGGCAACCCATTTCGGGTATCTATTTTGACCAGCCAGGTCGCTGGAAAACCCCCCCCCCCCAAATCCAAAGTTGTTTTTCGGGGTTGGTTTTTGGCCACCGAAAGGAGGGAGTCCTTTCTTTTTTTTGGGGAACCGAAAAAGGGAAACGGCTCGCAAGCCCGGTTTACCTCTGTTGCTTTCAGGTCCCCCCCCAGCCCCGTTTTTCTCAAGCCAACCAAAGTGCACCCCCGAAACCGGGGTCGCCCAAAGCCGAGCAACCGGACAGAGGAACCTCTACGAGCCTCAGAGCTTTGAGCGCAAGCCCTGGCTGCTGCAGCCGGTGCGACAAGAAGGCGCAAACGAGACATCTGAGAGCTTTATTCGGCGGTACGTTGGGGGGATGGTGGCCAAATGGTGTTAAAGCCATCCAAAAAGTGGTGCTGCCAAATGATTTGCAAGGTTTTTATTTCCCTTGAACGCCAGCTAAAAAGTGGCCTGGGCGTTCCGGTTTTCCCCCCTTTGCTTTTCCCTTAAAACCCTACCAAAGAGCGGTGCCGAGTCCAAACAAAGACACCCAATTCGATCGCGCACGCCAGGCATCGACAGGCGTGGCCGGCCGACGGGCCGACGGGCGCCGCATGTGTTGAAAACCGGGTGGCGAAATGGGTCTGCAGCTTTTGCATGGGGACTTGCCCACAAACCCTTGAAAAGAAGGGTCTCCCCATTTGATGGTGTCTTTCCATTTGGGGAAGCCCCCAAAATGGTGGTTTCTTCCGTTTGGTGTCGATTTAAAGCCATGCCAACAAGCCCAGCCACAAAAAGACAGACCCCCCCCTGTCGCATGCGCGCGCTTACGCGCGCGTGTACTCGGATGCCGGCCAGGAACTCCAGGCCTTCGTCCTCTTCGCGCACCGGGGCCCCGCCCAGACCCAGGCGCATGGCAGAAAAGCCAAGGTCAGGGAGAGGAGCTGAGGGAAGATGAGATACTTCTCATCCTAGAGAGCTAAGATACTTATCGGGGTCAGGGCAGCCTGCATTGACTTCCATGCCACTGGTTGCCTTTCTCCGCATCCAAGTTGCCCGCGAAATCGGGGCTCGTGTCACCTGCCGCAAGAAGCTACGCAAAATGTGAGCCAGGGTGAACATCAAACATCTCAAACTGGAATTGAAGTTGCACTATATTATAACATATTGTGACAATTCCATGTAGCTAAGCTTAGAGCTCTTGCGGTTGAAAAAAATGAAGAGAGGCCCTCCAAGTCCTGAACACAATTTGTGACACGGGTGGATCTTCGAATTTTAGGATCTCAAATTCGGTTGCCCTTTTGGTTTGCCTTTAAAACCACAAAAGGGGGGCCAACTCCAAAAAAGTCACCCCCAGGACTTTTGGACCAATCCTTTGTCCTTGGACTTAACCATCAAAGTCCAATCGAAAAAGTGATTTTGAATCAGACATTGACCCAACCTCGCTTGGTTCCACATACAAAATTCGAAACAGCAAGATGAACCCTAAGCAAACCTTACATCGGCCCCGAAAGAAATCCCGCACCCGCCCTAAATCACCCAGCCCAAAAAACCCTTCCCCGAAATCTCGCCAATCAACTTTGAACTCGACACTGAAGCCCTAGCTCAAAAGCGCCGAGTTTCCTCAGTGTCCCACCCGAAAAGAAAGTGTGTTTTGTTCACGTGTTGTTTCTTCATATGGCAAAACGGCCGAATGGCCGTTTGGCTCAAGTTTTCAACCCCCCGTCAGTTTAACTCTGGCACCACGTGCGGACGCCATACAACGGCAGCCGCCCACATCATCGGGAAAAGGTCTCGGTGCTGGGGGCAGCTGGTTGTGGGAGGTATCCGGTGGTGCGGCAGGGTTTGCTGGGCTTGGTTGAGTACTTATACTTCTTCAACTTGATTCCCAACTTCCCCAAACTTCTCTTTGCTAACCGTCACATCCTCAACCCGGTCATCACCCACAGCTTCACCCGAGTTGTGTTTCCGGGTGCTTTGGGTACATCGTGATCTTCTTTGTGCTCATTTGCTTCCCTGGGCTACTTCGTGTTCGCCCAAAACCGCAGGTTATCAGCCGTAACAGCTAGAAGCTGGGGCTGGTGATCCGGTTGCGGGACGTGACCCGCTACCTGCTCCCTCGCCTACTTGTACGAGCAATGGCGTCCCCCGGAGCTTCACATCGTGGGCCGGGCTTCGTGGATGACGAGGCCAACGCCCTTCGCGGCAACGCCGCGCATGCTGCCCCCGGCTTAGGCAGCCGGCTGTGGCCCATTCCCCCGATGGTGGGCGCAGAGCCCAATCCCGGGGTGATCACGGACGATTGGATCCTTTCTCAGGTCGTGTTTGATGAGGATGCGGAGGCCCCTATCCCGGCGGCAGTGCTCCAGATCGAGGACGGAATTCTCTAGAAGAGGCTGAGGTTCCTCCAAATCAGGTGCCCTCGTCGATTTCGCCTACTGTTCCGTTCGTCGCGCTCCAGATCGAAGACCGGGCTGCCCATCATGCTGCTCATCAGGAGCCGGCTCAATCTTGGTCCCTTACATGGGATCAGGTTGACCAGCTCCTCGGCAGTGGATCGCAGGCTACACCGCCTGATTTCGGTCGGCTCGACTTCGACTCGGGTGCCCCCATGTCGGTCGGGAATCTGGATTTTCAATCCCTTTTTGATGCTGATTGGAGATCTCAACCTTCCCGAATAGACAGATCTTTTGATGCCCTGCCTATGCATGAACCTACTCAGGGTTTTCCACTTGATGGAGAAAATGACCCCATTGAAGATTTCTCCCCTTCTCAAGTTGCAGGTTCGGCCCAACCCGAGGCGGGCAAACGGGCGATTGAGGATTGGCCGCAAATAGCTGGCCTTCCTCCTGTCTCAGGTTCATCCGACATTGACATCATTCACGATCACCCCAGTCCGGCGGATATGGACTTCATCCCTGATGCAGTATCATCTCACTTGTCAGGTACCCGCGACCGGAATGCGGACCGCTACAACGCTGGTCCTAATCCACCGCTTTCCTCAGGTACCCGAGGTCGGGACGCGAACCGCTACAACGCGGGCTCAAATCCGCCAAATCAAGCATCAGGTACTCATCGATCGGACACGGGGAGCGAAATAGCAGGCCCAAATCCTTCATCCACTTCGTCAAGAAGCCATGCCGGTCTCTTCGCGGCCTTCAATCGGCATCAGACTCGGAAAGAGTCCGCCCCCGACGTCATCGACCTCGAGGAGCAGTCCAGCCACCGTACCAGTGATGGATCCGAGCAGGATACACCTGGTATTGGCTCTACTCCCTTCGACCTTCTCGACATTCCCTTCCATCAGCCACCCAGGAGAGGAAATGAAGATGATGAAACCATCCCTGGGATCCTCGATGTAATCGATGAGGCCGAGGTCACACCAGAGAGACGAACGACATCGCTCCCGCCGAGCCGCGTTGCCAAAGTACTTTCCCCTAAGCCATTCAATGATGACGTTGCTCAACGGCTTGATCTCACTCAACCTGATCCAGATCAAGCTCAACATCGCGGATCGTCATCGTTTGATAACATGTCGGGACAAACCGGCACTGACTCGCGAGCCACAAAGAGGAGCTCTGAGTCACCCGAAAGACGTGAAGCTGCCCTCCGATTGCGATCTAATCCTCCAGCTCATCACGATCCTGTTGACGTTCCTATCCACTCTGCGGGATCTGGGCTCAGCTCCAATGCCCCGATGTCTGAGAAGGAGACTGATGACGGGATCAACTCTACGCCCAGGAACCGGAGACCTGGACTTAGCACTGTTGCCCCTGGAAATGGAGGGCTTCCATCAAATCAACCAGTCAGCAACTCCCTCATCCCTGCATTCTTTCAAATCGGGACTCCCGGCTGCACTCCCGACAGGGAAGAAAATAGGCGTGGAGCTCATGACGCTGATAGTCGTCCTGCCCCGTCTGCATCCACGAGTGGCGGCCATCCGGTTGCATCTGAGCTACAGCGACTGCTTCTCGCGATCCACAACGAGGTCAAGGGATGCAAGGCCGAAATCCAGGGATGCAGAACTGAGATTCGTTCATGCAGGGATGACATCAACGTTTGCGTCGGTGAAATCAAGAAGATCAATAACCGTGTTGATGCCTTCGAGAAGAAGGTTGAATCATCTTTTTCTGCCGTTGCCGGAACCCTCTCAAGACACGAGGCCAAGTTCCGCGATTTCCACGAGTGGGTCGCCCGAAGCGAGAAGGAGATGAATGAGCGTTTCAAGATGTATGATGAGAGGTCCAACTCGATCGTCATATCCGCTGCTGAACTTCGCGAGCAGGCCGAGTCACTTGAAAACGTCAAGGTCCAGCTCCTTAGGTTCTCTGAGATTGGGGCCCTTGAGGCTGAAGTTCGAAAAATCAAGGACGAAGTTGAGGCGAACTCTCGCAGTGTCATTGACATTGAGGGAACCATCTCAAGGGAAAGAACCATCCGTGGGAACGTCGAGACGTATATCCAGCAGCTCGTTCCTGCGACCGACCTGAAGCAGTTCAGTGATAGGATGTCCGGAGCTCTCAATGAGAACTCACAGAAACAGGAAGAGTTCAAGCTTCAATTGTCCCGTATTGCTAGGTGCGTCAAGGACCTTCATGACAAAAGCTTAGGCCCCAATCCGAGGGACATGCAAGAGCAGTTTATGAAGCTTGTGCTGAGGGTCAATGAGATCAACATGCAGATCGCTGAGTTGAGGGAGCAACCTCTTGCTGCCGGAGAAATCTGGAGACACTGATCCCTTAACCCAGGAAGGGCTCCTAGAGGTTCTCCTTCTCGTGATGCTCGCACCGTCAGCTCGGCTAGGCCTCCTCCACCTCCACCTCCTTCAGGGCCACCCCCACCGTCACCATCAGCCCCCATCTTCGGCAGGGATCCCTCTAGAACGAGGGCCATTGCTCGGGCTGCCGGCGCTGCCCCTGATAACCGGGCCAGGTGTGCTCATGAGGAGCCCGGGCATCCACAGCATCGGGAACCTCGCTATCCATGCCGAAGCTGCGGCAAGTCAGTCTGCGAAGACTGCTTTGACCATGATTGTAACTCATGTTTCAAATGTAGCGATCAGTTTCCTAGATGCCGCGCATGCAGGGGAAGAGGGGGGAGACACGGACTTGTGACGTGTCTCATATGCAAGGATGAGTACTGCGATCAACACATCGCTTCACCTGACGATGTGCGCCGTTTTGGGTCAGATGTTCGACCTATTTGCCTCGGCTGCTTGAGGGCTGACCCCGATGGGAAAACTAAGCATCGTGGTCCTAGTGCGGGACCTGGAGGACCTGGTTGCATTCCTGACCATAATCAGCGGGATGGCACTGCTCCTGATCCTGGATCCGGGCCATCACGTGGAGATCCGTCACATCGGAGTCCTGAACCGCAACAAGGAAACTCTGGTTTCTGTTCCCACGCCGGAGCCGCCGGGCCAATGCCGCCAAGGGCAATGTCATCGCCCGTAGTCGGGCGAGCAGCTCCGAGGGGAACCATCAACACGTATCCCGGATGTTCCCCTACGGGAGGGATTTTCACTGGTCAGGTTGAGCATGGAACATGTCAAGGAGTCATTCGCGGAAGATACGGGCCTGACACTGCTGTGACAAATCAGCAGAATCCACAGCCTCACCACGGAGTACAGGATAACTCTGGCGGGCCAGCTGGTTTCTCTCTTCCACCGGGACTCGGTAAGGGTGTGCATGGCGCCGGTAGTGTCGGCGGTATTGGAGCTCCCGACCTTCGCCGGTCTTCCGCTGAGGAGAGGGTCTGCCCTCGATGCAACATCAATGTCAAGTCCAGCATCCCCGGGACACCTCCATGCTTCCAAACCTGTTCGTTGTGCCGCACTTCCTTGTGTTCCGCGTGCTGCCCACCATCGTCTGGGAGTTGCTCTCTTTGTGCCATATCCATTGGCAGAGACGGCGTTCTACCTCCCCACGTTTTTGGGCAGGCTACTCGACCGCCCTTAACTTCGTTGCCATCTGAGGCGAACAAGTGCGCCAACATAGAGCTCGAAAAAGAGCCTGCGCCGCACGAGTTGCGAGACTGGATCATTTCCACGAGAGAAATCGTGAGCAACGCATTCAGCTATGACTCGCCATATGCCATGTCTTGGGTCATGAGTGTCGAGAACGCCAACGCAATAGAGGAACTTGATGAAGAGTGCCTCTACCCGATCCTTGACAATAGGTTCAATGCTGCACTGAGAAAATGCATCACATCGAAACCTATAGTTGCCAAGATCAGCAGGCTGACTGAAGAGGCTCAGGTAAAAAGGGGAACGAGGCTGAAAAGCCGCCAGATCCTGTTCTGTCTAATTGAGTACCTTCGTCCTGATGAAGTCGGGAGTCAGTCTATCCGCACGAATGAACTTCTTCGCCTATCCCTTGGCAGAGCTGTCGGGTCTGGCGAACCTCAGCTTGAGAAATTCCTTGATAAATGGGAAGGACTCCTGGGCGGGATCACCGCACCGATTGATCACCACGTTCTTCAGCATGTTTTCTTTGAGCAAGTTCGACATTCACCATGCTTGATGCCTGACGTGCAACACTGGGATCGTAATCCAGACGTGCAAAACTACGACTGGATCATGAGGGCCGCTCGTAACGCTGTGTCGAGGTGGAGGACGAGATACAATGTCTCTGAGATAAAGGACCGAATGTACTCCCGATCGCCACATGCTGATCGCAATCCGAATGCCGCCGCTCCTGGGGTACGCCGTCCTTCGCCGTTTGGGGATACTCGCAAGACAGGGGACGCGAGATCAGGTGATCGTGATCGCGGAAAGACGCGGTCTGATGACCCCAGGCGGAATAGCAGGGAGCGCCCTTCTCCAGGAAGAGATGGCCGCCATGAGCATCCTGCCACCCCTGGAGTTTGTCATGATTGGCAGAAGGGGCAATGTAGGCGCGGTTCTGACTGCCGTTTTGCGCACCATGAGGAGAAACCGAAATTTCCCCGCGATGACGACGGTCCCATATACCCTGGGTACTGCAGAGAGTGGCTAAACGCCGGCAAATGCACGCGTCCGAAGTGTACGTACAAGCATGAGAAGCCCCCTCCTGACCTAGCTCCGCTTCCCAGGAAGCCCGGTGCCCCTGCTACCGAGCAGGGGGGTGATTCGTCGAATCTCTATCCTGATGGGCGGATTGACAGCCCCGCACCTGGGGTTGATGAGGGTTTCTGAGAGGGGCGGGCCGTTACCCACAGGCCTCGCCGGGAATATCTATCGCATGCCCAGCGACCAAGTGCGAATCTGGTGGCCTGACGGGTGCCCTTTCTGACAAGACACCCGTCCGCTCTCCTCCCGCTGATGCACAGGTGTGGTCTAGAACCGATCACCGGGCTTGCATGTTTCAGGGACCCACAGGTGGAGGCCCCGACTTACAGCATGTGGTGTGGAGACGGACCGTTTCCATCCCCGACGGACGGATTATCCAGAACCTTCCAATCACCTCTCACACTTCGCGGAATAGGATGTTCTGCCCTATCGGTTTTACCGGCGACGTGAAAACTACCTTTTGGTCATACACTGATCCTGTTAAGCGTGCCGCATGGAATGCCTCTATGCGTCCGAACGTCTACAACGACGATCGCAGCCCGACAGTTCAGATCAATGACTCCGCCATGATTGAGTATATCGTCGTTTCCGATAAAAACCTTATGAAGCAGATTTCTCATGTTTCTCAGAAATCCAGGAATCCATCATATACTCACTCCGGGGAGTTCAAGAACGCTTCAAAGATCACCATTGAACGGCAAAGTGAGAAGGCCATTCTCCGCGCACTCTCCATGCAGGAGCAGGTCGCCATTGATCAGGAGGGCGAATACCTCGAATCTAAACCGATTCGACGGCGCATGATGTATAGAGCATCGCGCATGTCTTCCACTCCATCCGCTCCTGGGCACGAACGATCGATCCGATGGCTTGCTGATACAGGCTGCCCCATCGACCTTGTTGGACTGAACGAACTTAGTGCCGGGGAGCAGAGTCTGGTGAAGAAAACTGGACGTACCCATGCCCTGCAGACCGCCAACGGTACGGCGTCGACCCTCGGAAGCATTGCTGCTGATATGCAGGACATTGACGAGGTGATTGATGCCCACGTCATGCAGAACACGCCATCGCTCATCTCAATCGGCAAACGCTGTATGGAGCAAGGTTATACCTTCACCTGGCCCGCAGGTGAGCTTCCCGTCCTTCAAGGACCTGATGGCAAGGAAATCGTGCTCGACGTGCTGAACAACGTCCCGTACTTGCCTGCCTCACGTTGTAATAACCTCAGTTCTCCGGTGACCGATCAGTGCCCTGACATCCCTGCTGTTCCCGCTCCTTCTGCTCTTTCCGGGGATGTCATCCAAGGGGCAACGAAGGACATGCCTTCAACATCCGAAGGCCATCCTGGTTCACCTGACCCTGATCCTCCTGCCTCTGATTCAAACGAGGAAACCGTCGAACTTGAAGGCCACGGCCCTCTGCGTAGCGCCGAAGACTGGAGAGCTGACGCCTTGACCCTCCGCCATATGATGACTCATCTTCCCAAGAACCCTTTTTGCTCTCACTGCCAGCGAGCCAAGATGGAGAATGTTAGACTGTTCCGGAAGAAGGGCGCGGCTGGTCACGGAGCCGAGGACTTTGGTGACTTAGTCACCGCCGACACGATGGTTCTGCAAGGGCTACGAGACAGGGGCATCAACGGCGAGGCCGACGCCATCGTCTTCTACGATCTCGCCACTTCGTGGATTGATGTCATGCCTGTCATGAGCCGCTCTGATGCTAACACCGTTGACGCTTTCAACCGCTTCGCAGGGCCTCAGAATGACATCAAGATGATGCACACTGATCAAGCTAAAGAACTTGTCAGTGCTTGCAAAGAACTGCGCTGGATACATGAATGGTCTACTCCGGGAATGCCAAAGACCAACGGCATCATTGAAAGCAAAGTCAAATTAGTCCTTCATGGTGCACGTGTGCTTTTACGTCAAGCCGGGTTAGAAGCCCGATGGTGGCCCTACGCAACAAAGTACTTTGCCGTCGCTAGGAACATCGAGAATCGGGGAGGTGGAAGCGCGTGGTCTAAAAGACACGCCCCCCTTCCTTTCAACGGCAAGCTTCTTCCCTTCGGTTGCTTGGTTGATTTCTTCCCCGTCGCCCCCAAGCCGCGTCGAATTGAAAAGGGGGGGATCAAAAACGCTCCCGAAGATCAAAATAAGCCTGCCGACGATGACTATTGGAGCAAAGACGAAGAGAACGAGTGTGTTATCCGTATACACCGGACACCCAGAAAGAAACTCTTCGATCCAAGGGGCTCCAACTGCCCAATCGACGTTGAATTCCTCGCTGACGAAACTCTCACCATCATTAAATATCTCAACGGTGAAAATGACTCTATTCAGTCAACCACGTGGAGAAACCTGAGTGATCCTAGAGATGATCAATCGCAAGATTGGATTGGCGAAACCTATTTTCAGGTCGACGTCCACGCTCTCGAGAAATGGGGCGAAACCTCAAAGGAAGACGCAACCCTTTCTGATGATGACTATGAACCCATGTCAGCCGAAGAAATCGAGGAAGCTCTGCGTGACTGCGACTACGACCCCCTCGCTGACTTCGCTGAAGAGGAATCTAGTATCGCTCCCGCTGTTCCCGGTGAGGAGCACGATCATTATAAGGCTCCCAAGTTCGCTCCTGTCGCCAAACCTGGTGTTTTCCTTGGTTATCGGTTCGAACCTGGAGGGAAATGGAAGGGCGACTACTATGTTGCTGACCTCGAGCACTTTCAGGCTGGAGTTGTTCGACCCAGCATCCACCAAGTGAAGCAGATCTACCACAATGCTGAAGAACCGTACGTTTTTCCTCTGCTAAAAGCATATGAGGCTCGTACCCGTGAAATTGCATCATATAAGCATGATCGCCTATCAAATCATGATCACGTCAGCGGGAAGAATCTGCCCCGTGAAGACGAGTCATTCAGCTTCGACGAGGGACGCTTTGACCATGAGGACGATGAGGATGATCGTAAAAATCGTCGACAGAATGCTGACTTCGACAATGTTCCTGAGACTGAACTCATAGATCGTCACGTCTCGGATGGATCTTCCCCTGACAAAAGGTTACTGGGTGCGCTTTGAAGAAGAAAGGTCCTGGCATCGATACCATGTCAAGGCGAGAAAGGACTTCTTTGGAGACGACACCCGTCCTCTACCTTCAGGGGGGCCGGTCCAAGCTGATCTCGACGACGTCAGGATCACTCATTGCACCTTCCTCGACTCCAGAGACGAGGTCTATCGCGACTCCCGTGATGTATATGCCAGCAGCCATCGGGTTAGAACACACAAGTTCTGGACCGGGGTTACCATCCTCTTTGACAAGGGCTGCGCGCCCAAAAGGAGGCGTCCCTCTCCCAAGAAACCGCTCTGCGATGATGTGTTGCCGGGAGGTAAAGAGGACATCGATTATCCTCAGTCCTCCAAACGCAAAGAACGCCCCTACACCGGGACGGGGAAACCCAACTCCATCTCGTCCGATGATTGGCGAGCCATGTCGCTCACCGCGCGAAGGATCTATGTCAGCACTGAGAGGGAGCTTGAGGTTGAGAAGTCTCGCTCCAAGCCCAACGACGATCATCCTGGCGCGCCGGCCACCTCCAATAAATCACTCCTAATTGAATTTGCATGCGAAGCCGATTCCGCACTTTCCGCCACAATGTTCGAATTTGGTGGAGATGCCATTCGCGTGCACAAGGATTCCTTTGATATCCTTAAGGGCAAGGATGTTAGGAGGCTAATCGAGATTGTTAGGAAGAATCCTAAATGCGATCTTTGGTCTTCTATTCCCTGTGGGCCTTGGAGTACTTGGCAATATGTCAACCTTTCTCAGTACGGACCCGAATTCGCCGCCGAGCTTAACGACGCTCGAAGACAATCCCAAATCATGTTCGCGGCCTTCATTCGAGTTTCTCGTGAAGTGCGGAAGGGTGGCGGACGAATTGCCTATGAATGGCCACGTCATTGCCTTGGATGGTCTCAACCCTTCATGAAAAGGTTTCTTGACGATCCTGAGATTCTCACTGTCAATATTGACGGATGCGACTTCGGAATGAAGGACAAGAACGGGACGCCCATCCGGAAGCAGTGGAGAATCGCCACGAACTCTCCCGACCTCGCCGCCGCGCTCGGGGGCCGAACTTGTCATCATGAAAAGGGGTTCGCGCACGCCAGGATTGAGGGATCCCTCACTCCGCTCACTGCCCTCTATCCGAAGCAGATGTGCCAGACAATCATCAAATCCTGGTACAAAGGGAGGACTGAGAGATCTACGATTCCTGTCGCCGTCGCCGAGCCCAACAACCGCGCTGCATGGAAAAGAGACCCCCATGCACTCTACATCCATCCTCTTCGGGAAGGGGTCGCTGTCCCAAATCGCGGGACTCCTGAAAGCGTTGGTCTGGATGTTCACTCAGCCGATGATCACATAGTTCCCGCTGGCGACAAAGCCACCATCGGGACTGGCTTCGCCATCACCATCCCCGAAGGGGTCTACGGGAGAATAGCCCCCCGCTCTGGCCTTGCTGTCAAGCACATGATTGACATCGGTGCCGGCGTTATTGACCCCGACTATACCGGAGAGGTCAAGGTTGTGATCTTCAACCATTCACACAGCGACTTCCTCGTCAAGAAGGGAGACAAAATCGCGCAACTCATTCTTGAACGCGTCTCTATCCTTGAGCCCGTCATATGTGTACAGAAGCCGCGTGCCACCGAAAGAGGGGGGCAAGGATTCGGCAGCACTGACAAAGGTGCCCCCGCTGCGTCTGCTACTTTCCCATCACATATGTGGTCCTCCACCGGAAACACCGAGTGGTTTGCCATGCCTCGTGGGGCCGATGGATCCGGTCACAGTCCATTCCTCGGGCTTCCTCCGTTCAGCGCCTGTGTCGCTCGCCCTGTGCCTCGAAAGGAGGCAAAGCTCGATCCCAAGGCCTTCGCCGCCCTAGAAAAGGAATGGAAGAAGCTTAGGGATCTTGGCTGTTGGGACCAATCCAGGGTGCGTGAGTGGCGTGACGTCGCTGCTGAGGCAAAACGAGAAGGGACCAAAGTTCATGTCGGCCGTATCTTTGACATATGCGTCGAAAAGAATCACGAACTCGGAGAGGATGACCCGAACAGGAAGTTCAAGGGCCGTGTTGTCTTCGAGGGGTGTCACGTTAGGGACGAATCCAATGCCTGGGCTCTGTTTTCCGAAATCACTTCGTGCCCCGCCACCATGGCGGCAGGAAAGGTTGCTGATGCATACGGACTTTTGCCTGGAAACTCGCTTGAAGTTAGCGACGGGGAATCCGCGTATACGCAGGCGTTGCTCGGCGGAACCAAGACCTGGATACGCCTTCCCCGTGACCAATGGCCAAAGGAGTGGGAGAGCATGCAAGACCCTGTATGCCCCCTTATTCTTGCGCTCTGTGGACACCCCGACGCTGGAGGTTTCTGGGAGCAGCACTGCGAGACCCAACTTAAAAAGGTTGGATTTGTGCCCATTCCCGACTGGCCCAGCGTTTTTCGTCACCCGGCACTAGAGACCTTTCTCGTTGTCTATGTTGACGATTTCAAGCAAAGTGGCCCATCGGCTAACCTCGCCGAAGGATGGAGACTCATAGGTTCCGTTATCAACATGGAGGAGCCCCGTCCTCTCAAGAGATATCTCGGCTGCGAACACGAATTCAGATCTGCCACCGTTGATGGGCCCTTCGATCCGAGGACTGCTTGGACGGTTGGACATCCTCCCTCAAAGCCTATACCGGAGATGCGTTTTGGGCCGGACCGAAGACCTGCTGCCGACGCATGTCGCGGCAAAGCCAAGATCAACCTCATCAAGTACAACGAATCTTGCTTCATGCAAGCATGTGTTGAGCGTTACCTCGAACATTGCCAGTCGAAATTTCCAAAGGCCCTTCAGACTGTCGAGACCCCGTTCCTCGACGAGAGCAAGCCTGAATTTGACGAGAACCCGGTAAACCCGGAGTTTGACAGACTTGTCGACCAGAAAGAAGACATCGAGATTATCTCTGCCAAGCCTGGCGCCCTAGGCGACGCAGCTGCACAAGTCTTAATGAAGATCTTGTATGGTGCTCGAATGGGCCGTTATGATTTAATCCGACCTGTGCAAGCGCTTGCCAGCAGGATCACGAAGTGGAACCAATTGTGCGACAAGAAGCTTCACAGGCTCGTGTCATACATTAACTCCACCATTGAGTTGCACCTCTATGGATGGGTTGGCGATCGATCTGATATGATTGAAGTCGTCACCTACTGCGATGCTGATCTCGCTGGTGATCGAACCGACGCAAAAAGCACATCCGGGGTCCTCGTATGTCTCGTTGGCCCCCGCACCTACATGCCCATCACCGCCGTGAGCAAGAAGCAGACATCCGTATCGAAGTCTACTCCCGAGGCCGAAATTGTCGCCCTCGATCACGGCATTTCTAAAGAGGCCATGATGCTCGCCGCTCTCTGGCACTTCGCCATCGGTCGCGGCTCCTCTGACTCAATCGTGTGTAAGTGCAAAATCAAATATGACGCTTCGATCCCACAACCCATCAGCGTCCTTGAGGACAATGAAGCCGCATGCAGAATAATCGTCACAGGCAACAACCCGAACATGCGGTACATGTCACGTACCCAACGGGTTGATATCGCGTGGCTAAATGAGCGATATAATGACAAGATATTCCGTTTCGTAGCATGCCCTTCGGACTATCAGGGAGCCAAGGCGTGTGTCGACAAGATCGTATGGAGCAAAAATCTCCACACCCTTGGGGTGTTCAAGCAGGGGTTTCTGCAATCATATCTCTCCCATCCCACCCAACCCGTGCATATTCCCCCTGCCGCTCCTGCTCTTCCACCAATCAGGGGGGTTCGCATTGAATCCGATCATGACTCAAAGTTCAACGCCTTCATCAATGACGCCAACATCTCAGATTGCAGGATTTCAATCACCGAGATTAGGGCGATTTCAATCACCGAGATTAGGGCGTCTGAGAATGACAGCCTGACCGTCGTCATTGACTCATCTGTGTTACCACTCCTGCCCCCTCAGCGCGGGCACAGAGTCGTAAAAATCGATCTTGATGATGGAGGCACCGGAGGGATCTCTACGTATCCTGGGTTAAAAGGAAAAAGAGATAATTTTGCCGTGTTCAATACTTTTCCCTCATGCCCGGATTCCTGCAAAAGGGATTGGTCCAAGATCAGGAGGTTCCGACAAAAGTGCGACGCGCTTACTGCCTCTACTCTTGCCTTTGCCCTGAATGCTATACATCACGAATTTGGCATTGTTATTGGATTTGGTGGTGACCTACCCGGACTCTGTGTTCAGAAAATCCGCCAATTTATTGATGACCATGACATATACAGATCTAACCTCTGCAGTTGCCAGGTTGGAGCTTACGGTCACGCCACTGTTATTACCGTTGCCGTGAACAAACGGACAAATGATCGATTACGCTTTGTACCCTGCTCCATATCGCTTCGAAACGGGAGGAACGATTTCTCTTTTCACGATGTTGCCTGGGAAAAGATTTTCGATGAAATTTTCGGTTGATGTGGTCGATCGCTGATGAACCTGTGCTCTCATGTTGCTCGCCATGCAGTGTGGGATGCTTCTAAGCGTTTTTGCATGTCGCTTTTTGGCTCTACCAGCTGACCGCGGCTTCCTCGGAAGCCGACATCGGCAATCGACGCACATTACCAATCACTTCAGGACCTTATGGAACTCCCCTACACGCGGGGCTTTGACCTTTGTGTATTCTCGATGGTACTGTCGTTCTTGAGATTGTGTACGATTCATCTTTTGATCTAATTGAGCTCCTCTATCTCTTTATTTGTGTGAGCCTGAGTGTTGCACATAGCCGCCCCGCCTCGCGCTCTGGGCCGCTGCTGCGACATTCCCTGGCCCGGGTGACGTGTCCTAGACGGACTTTCCACCCCGGCCTTGGCCGCCGTTCGGCTGCTGGTGATCTTCACCACCTTCACGCACCGCTGCTGTGCGGCCCTTTGGCGTTCTCCATCGCCTTCCTGCACCGCCGCCGGCGGTTGCCTTGAACCACTTCCTACTTCCGCTACTTCAACGCGGGTTCTGTGATATGGCTTCCGCGGAAAGCGGGTCGATCACAAGGGCTGGGGCTGAGAAAAGCCTCCCCACACCTCCCAGCGCATCATCGCTGCGGTTTCCCTACCCTGTCACCGGCCGCGTAAAAGCCGTGGCCAACATCATGCAGAACAGCTTCAACAGCTGGGTTTCCAAGCTCAACGGTCGCGCGGCTTTAAAGGCTGCCCGTTTGAGCGATGTGATCACCGGAGAGCAGGTGGAGACTATGATCAATGGTCTCGTCAAATGCGAAGGCTACGATTCCTTTCCCGGGGATATTAGGACCAAAATCCAAAATTACCGAAGAGGTAGGGCGGCCAACATAATCGCCCTGCTCAAGGATTCTGGTTTTATCGCCACCGAGCACAATGCCCTGACCGCTGCGGCAATCCTGTGCGATGCGATCCCCATCCGTGGCTCTGCCACCCACTATCTCCCTCATGCCCACATAGCGCCGCTCGGGATTGATGAGGCGAATGACGTCGACCCGGCAGTATACCCCTGCTCTCGACCATCCGGAGGAGGATGGTCTTCGTCCATCACAAACGCCGACGGGGAATTGAAAAAGAACTGGAGGACTGAGTACTTGGCGGTCAAGCAGAACCAGTACAGGAGCTATGTCGGCTTCACGACCGACTGCTATGACATGGGTGATCCACGCCGTTCCCAACACACGGGAGGAATCAGCAGCTTCACTCAGTACGAGCCCTCCATAGTGAGAAAATGGCTACAAATGCGCCCTCTTGCTATGTTTGTACCCCCGGAGATCGTTGTTGATGGCATCTCCCTCATTAAGGATAGAACCTTGGAGGAAATCATCGACATGTGTCAGGATAGGGCCGCTAGCAGATCGATTGACCATCTGCCATCTACGGAGGCCTACGGCGGGTTTGGAGCATTTGCGGAGCACATGACCTCTGAGCTGAAGGTCGCAACCGTGCTTGACCAGTTCTTCCTGTGGAACAAGGTTGAGAGGCTCGCCACCCCCGGGGTGACCAACGTGGCCCACGACTACGGCATCACGGCAGGCGAGGGGTATTGGATCGCACCCTCTCTCTCGTCCGTCATTGATGCGGAGTTCCCGATTTGGAACCAATGGCAGCAGGGGAGCATTGAGAACAAGCTCTGGGCACACGGACTCAGCCAATTCTCCCTTTGGGCCTCCATCGCCCATGAAGAGGTGGTGAGTTCAGAGTCCGGGAATCTGGTCGAAAATGCGCGAGGCGGACTTCACTGCAGGGACATTCCTGTACTGATCCGGCACGCTGTAAAAGGCGTAGGCGAGAGTGTCATGCGAAGATGTCTCCCAATACGTGTACTCCTCGGAATCACGCGGGTCACCGACGACGCGACTCACGGTCCTCAGCTCGGCCAGAGCACGCTCCGCCTCGAACTGCGAGCCGATGGTCGTGGGCAGCATGGCCCTCTCCTCCTCCGTGCAGTCGACGTATATGAACTGACCGGTATGCAGGTCCCTGGGCGCGGCGAATGGCCCCGCAGTGTCATGAACACCCAGCAGAGTGCTCCTTGCCTCGACCTGGCTAGGGAGCGCATTCGCAGGAGGATGGGCGGGCTCGGCAGGGGCGTCAGGGGCTTGAGTAGCAGGCGGAACAGGGTCGTCTTTCTTGTGGTCGGAGGCCCGTGGCGGTTGTTCCCGTTGCCTCCTCTCCAGTCACCACCGGTTTGTCCCGGGGTTCATTCATGTCGACGTCCTCACCGGCATTATGACCTTCTTTCTCCGCCTTCTCCCTGGCCTCCTTGATCTCACGTGCTGTAGGACGTCGATAAGCCGGCCAGGGGATGCCCATGATTTTGTCACCACGGGTGAAGGCGGACTCATCTCTGCGAATGATAACCGCCCGATCCTCACGTGATCCAGACATGGCCAAAGGGCCGCACATGGATCGGAAGACCTGCGCGACCGATTGCGCCAGGCAGTCCGGGTACTCCCCTCTGAGCGCGGTGGTTCGCCATGTGTCAGGGATGTTCGGCTCCAGCTTGTTGCCACGGTCGTCGACCCGATCGAGTTCACCAACGATCTGGTGAAAGGGCAGCGAACCAAGCCGGGTCTTGCGGTGAGCGGCGTGGAGGCAGTCATAGAATGTCCTGATCTTCTGCAACCCAGCCACGGCACCGGCCACGTGCGGGTGGACGTGCCCCATCCTCCAGGCGGTCGCCAAAGCCATATCGAGGCCGGCACGGACCGCGGAGAGCTGGGAGTTAAGGTCATAGGCGTTCATGTACTCTGCCGTCCAAAAGACGTCATCCATGGGAATGACCTCGCCGTTCCTGGAATCGACCATCCCGAGTCGGGTTCCGTCGTGCACCATTGCATCGCACCGTGTCCTGTTTGGATACGAGTTGGAATTCCCAAGCGGCTGCTTGGCTTTTCCGAAGATGCCGGTGTGGTGGTCGCCGGACTCGCCCTTTCGGGTCACGAACTTGGAGTCAATCTGATCACGAATCTCCGGCGGGTACTCAGGGGGAACGATCGTTTCCATGACCTTTGTCCACTCGTCAGCCTCGGTTCTATCCGTGGCCTCCTTTCCGAAGTGGACATACTGGAGCTGTCTGGGGCCATGCACAGTGCATTTGTCTGCATATGCGTGGGCCCAGTCAACCAGCGTGGCGCGTTTTGCCATTTCACGTTGCCCATGGCGATCATTGGGGATGGCCGCGTTCAGCGTCCTCGATTGATCACCCTGCTCTTTAGTCACCTGGTTCCGAGTTCCTCGCCTTGTTTGCGTAGCTGGCCACGATCGGCTCGAAACTTTTCTCTCGAGCAGCGATGTGGTGAAGTACGAACCTGTCGGGCCGGGTGAACGCTTCGTCAAGGGAAATCGATCCTCTCTTCGGCTCCGTGTCGTCGCCATAGTAGTTGGGATTCCGCTCATCGGGTTCCTCAAGTCCACCGTGCACCGGGTCCGTCGACTCCGTGGCGCTAGCCCGGACGACCCTGTGTCGGGACGATCTCCGCTGAGCTTTCCATGCCTCAAGCGTCTGGAAGGTCTCCTGCGAGTCGGGATCATAATACTCGCCATCGGGGGTGATGGTATATCCCTCAACGGAGACCCCCGTGTCCCCGGTGGAGGTGCGGGCATCGGGGTCCACCTCGTCGAACTCCGAGAGATCCTCCTTTGTCGGAAGCCCCCCCGATCCAGTGCTCCCCCCTACCTCCATTGACGCAGCAGGATAGGGATCGACGCCTGGTACATCATCAGTCGTCTGATCAAGGGTCTTCATGAGGTCTTCGAAGCTCTCCACACCACTGCCTCTGAGATCGACCGGCCTGGTCACTGGCGCCGCGGGCGGCGCACCTCCAGGGGCAGGAGTGGGGGCAGTGGTGGGGGCGGCCGGTTCTACCGGCGTGCCACGCCAATATGCTATCTCGGCGTCAACATCCATGTCATCATCCTTCTCTTCGACGGTCGGGAGCGCGGGAACGTCTTTCCTCCCACTGCCCGCTGGTTTCTTCAGCTCCTCAGCCTTCTTTTTGGCCGCCGCTGCAGCCTTGCGAGATGCCTCAGATGTCGCGAGGCGCGGGAAGTTGCTCTCGTCCTTCCCGGGCGGAGTCAGCACAGACTTGGGCAAAGGGCCCCCCCAACGGGGGGCCTTTGGTGGGTCGGCAGGCTCGGGAACCGGCGAACTACCTCCGGAAGTGCGGATATTTGGCGCCCGAGCGGGAGGGGCACCCTTGGTAGCCGTAGAGCCGGGATCCGGCGATTTAGCTGGCGTGCCACCCTTCGCGGGCACGGTAGGGACAGGGGCCTTGGGGACACTTCTAATGTCAATGGGCCCCTTCGCCTTGGCGGGCGAGGCTTTCGGTGGCGAGACAGGGCGCGTCGGTGGCGACATCGTCTTCGGTGTGGGGCCTTTGGGCTCGGCCTGACGGGCAGGGGCCTTCGCCACAGAGGGAGCCGCCGCCTGTGCGGGGGGCGTCACCTTAGATGCCGCATCAGTCATCTCCACGTCAAGCGATTGGCCAGAGCTATCTGTCCCGGCGACCTTCGCTGGCGGGGCGGTGGAGTAAGTTAGCGAATCATCCCAGACCTTGGTCTGGAGAATCTTCTCCGCCTTCACCTTCGCGTCCTCGTCGGGTGGATACATGGTCTTCTTGTACAACATGCCCAACGTTTTCGCAGCATTGGTCGTACTCATGACGCGGTGTAGCGTCCACGAGATGTCCACGGCCGCGCTGGCGAGTGCCGGGAGCGCTACCACAGCTCTGTATTTGTTCGCGGGGGCGCCGGAACTGCCGACACAGTGGTCGCCCCAGAAAGCGAAATCCGCAGGAACCACGATCAGGTTCCTCTTCATCGCTGCCTTGATGAACGTCGTGATGACGCCGAGCATGTTGGTATTACGAGCGGGCTGAAGCCATGACGCAACCGAAATGAGGATCACCACATTCGATCCAGCCCTCCTCACGGACTCAAGCCTTTCCAGGGTGGTGTGGATGAGGGTTTGCGCGTTGCTCTTGATGACCGACACCTGCTTTTTCTCATCCCAATCGGCCAGGTCATGGAGACGGGTCGCAAAGATGCAGGTGTCATACTCCATGGCCCCCCTTCCAACCGCTTTTTCGCGGTCATGAGTGAGCCGTGTGGCCTCTTCAACCATGGTGGCGATGGGGATGTGGTAACCAGAATTGGATCTTCGGGGTGGATCCCTTTCGCGGCCCGCTGTCAGTGGATCGGAGAGTGTCCAGTTGAGCACTGAATTCATCCGCCGTGATGTACGAGCCCTTCTTGGTCTTCCCGCGCGATGCAAAGCAAAGGTCGTAGAAGACAAGCACCTGGGCATTGGCCTTGATCGTTGGCTCCTCCAAATACGTGGGAGGCCCCCAACCCGCTGCCATTGCAGCGAGGATACCGGTGACCCCGGTTGTGCTCATAGGCAGGAGGCCCTTCAACACCGACGGTGTAGTCGGAACGTCAGAATCAATGCATGTGAGGGCGAATTCCGGGAACACGGTCAGGATGACGTTCCTGAACATTTGGTTCCCCCAACCTATCCACTCTTTTTCGAGGGCGTTCTGGTCGTACGTAGTCAAATGAGAGGTCTTGGGCCTGCTCAGGCTAGGGAGCACCTCACTCTCGGGGTTCGTGATCCACTCTTGTTTGTACTTTCCGATCATCTTGTCGATGTCAAGAAACATGGTAGATGGTGCCAGATGCTCTTCCATGATGTAACCCGGATATTTCGGGTAATCATTTTCGAGTGCAAATGGGATCGATGACCCAGCCTCTTGCACCTTCGCAGCGTATGTGTTGCTGACAAGGCGATGCCTGGCGAACTCCGGGCTGAATCCACCAGTCTTCGTAGGGGTGCTAGGAGCAGCCAATCGCTCCATTTCGCGCTTGGTCGCGCCAATCTCCCCGATGGCATTAGGCTGAAAGAAGGCGCGTTTCCTCCAGGAGAGCGATGGAGAGCAGGGGTTAACCTCAATGTAAGGGTTGAACCGTTGCAACTCAACGTCCCCATTTGCGTAGCATGTGGAGAACCCCTCACCGCCCGTGATCAACTCCAGGTCATGAGAGAACTTGATGGCGAGAGCCAATATGGGTGCCCGAGCCAACATGAGACGCCGCGTTTTATCCCCGCGCGCGGGGGTTGTCGCCGCCGGCAGCGTCCACAGGCAGCATGAAAGAAAGGTGGGCCCAGACTCCTTGGCCGTAGTGCGCCCACGGGGTGTACCCGAGCGCTTGGCTGTAGATCAGCAACGTCCAAATCCCGAGTTTGTCCTCGACGGCCAGCTCGTGCGACCGGACAAACCGGAGCCTGCTGTTCTCCGCCTCAGCGCGGTGAAGGGCACCGAAGACACCCGGAGAAACCTCGAGAGGCTGAAGGAGGAGTCCATCAAGAAAAATGTGGTCATCCTCGGCGCCAGGAGAGGCGAAGATATCGCCCCCAGGATCGGAAACACGATCACTACTCTGTGCGCTAAGATTGGGGATATTGCCCGATTCCTGGAGATGGGAGTGAGATCCAGAGCAGGACCTATCCTCCCGACCAGGAGTCCCTGACCTGATGATCCAGGCCATTGTTCCCGCACCCGAGGAGCTTCTGGACTATTTCGCCGACGAGATCCGTCAGAAGGTGAAGGGTAGGACGGGCGCCTCTTCGCACTACTACAGGAGAGCATGCGCGGAAATACGCGACGCGCTCCGTGGAACAGCTGTGCAGCCTGGAAATGCAGGTGCAGTCAAGGACCCAGAGTTGGAGGCCTCGTCTGCCAGCGGGCAAGGGAACGTCACTTCGGTGATACAACTGAAGAAGTTCCTGAGCCACTACTTCGGGACCAGCGTCGAGTCTGAGGATGCCTTTTCATCGTACCTCCTGTCTTCCTTCCTCGAAGACGGGGTGGGAATGTTCGAGATCATCATCACCGTCATTCGTGACAAGGAGCGTCGATTGCTGCCTGGTTCCGCCCGCATAGCGGCGGTAAGGTCGCTTGAGATCGGATCCGACACTGATTACCGAGCATTTCGTGAACGATACCAATACATGCTCTACGAGAGCCCTGTTTGTCTTCCTATCACATCTAAGGTGGTTCCCAAGACACTCTACAAGGTGGTGCCTCTCCGGATGTATCGGCTCTACGTAGAACGTGGGGCGATCATTCGGGGTGGGCGAGCTCTGATCGAGCTCCTTCCCTCTCGGCCGGATGAATATCAATCCCTCCGCGATCACGGAGAATGCCCCAACGACACTGTCGACCGCATCACCGACAGCAATGTGACGGAGCTGCACACCTCGGGTCGACGCCAAAGGAGCGATCCCCGATATGTGGTCATGGCTATCGATGCACGTTTCTTCTCCATGGAAAATGGGGGCATGCATATTACTCGTCAGGGTACCTTTGCATCGCGCGAGAACATCGCGATCGGGTACTGGAGATGCGTCTACTTCAAGGAGGACTGCTCCATCATTTACCTGAGGCCTTGGTGCTATCCGCCCAACTTCCTCAACTCCGTGAGTGAGAACCGAGGAAGTGTCGGGACGAGATGGAGAAGTATCACCAGATCACCAAGGCGGAGCATGTCCGCGAGGTGGTGTCCGTTCCATGCCATAGGTGCATGACGGCCCACCCGATCGGCGCTCACCTGTGCACCGCCTGCTACCTTCCCATCTTCTATGAGGGCGTCCTGCCCACCGGAGACACGAACGGCGGCCCTCGCACGATAGCGAGCACCGACGGGGTGATTCCTCCCTGGCTGGCAAAATACGAGGGCGTCGTCCCCGCTCTGTGGAACAACGCAGACGCCAACGCCATCGGAATGGCCCTCTACTCACAGAGTCCCGCCGTTGATGCCCGGTCCTTGCTGATGTCTGGGATGCGGCCTCCTAAGTACCTCGACAAAGAGGACGTGGATGGCATTTTCCGGAAACTTCACGACTCGCTCCGAGACGAAGTTCTTGACGGCAAGTACCGTGACACTGTCGACCACAACGTGGAAGAATGGGTCGCAAAGGCAATCTTGGTAAGGGGTCTTGCCTTCAACGGGAGCTCCGTCCCCGACTTCTTCGAAGAATATGAGGGATATGCGGCTGAGTGGGGCAGACGCCTAACCACCGCAAACTTCAACGCCAACCGCTGCGGCTTTTACACGTCCTACTACATTGTTGAGGCCCATATCATTGGGCTGAGATCAGGGCACCTTTCTCCGATACTCCCCAACGATGTGACCGGGGAGGGGTTCAAGGCCCAGGTGGGGCTGCTCGCACAACACTGTGGGATAATGCAAGCCATGCGGAGGAAGGCCGGATTCGATCCCGCCGCGCGTCTCAAACAAGCTATGGACACGATACGGGAAGGCATTAAGAAGGGATACGTCTACACGCTCAATGACCTCAGCAGTATGGATGATCTGATCTACCGGACGTCCACCGTTGCCTACGACACATGCCTGGCCGACCGTCCGCAGACCCAGGACGACATCAAACAGGAGCTGGCCGATCCTGTACCAAGGAAATACCGCTTCCGACCCCGCGATCGCCATCGGCCCGGAATTCGCCTTACACCAGGCCCCGGCGTGAAAGACGAAGACGAGCCCGACTTTGCTGGATCGGCGGAGGATGAGCTAGGCTCGGATGGATCTTCACACAAAGATGAAGACAAGCCTGACGACCTTGACGAGCCCATGGGCGACGACGAGGAGGAAATCCCTCCCCCTCCGCCACCGCCCCCGGCTCCTCCTGCGCCGCCAGTCCCGGTAGAACCGGAGACTCCCGTGGTGTTACACACAGGCGTCGGTTCTGGCGAAGCTGTGCCAACTCCTCCTCCTCCTCCCCCCGCTCCCATTGTTGCAGGCGTTACGACGGCTGGGGATCCGTTCGAGGAAGAGGACATGGCCGTCAATACTCGTGTCCCTGACACCGAATCCGAGCTGGAGGGTGACACCGATCAACCCAAGGCCAGGAGGACATCTCGTGGTCGGGTCCCTGCGCCCGAGAAAGGGCAGGGGGGCGTTCATGTCCCGCCTGGCGGGCAACCCAGCTCTAAGAGCATGGCCCAGCCTGCCCGTCCATCCCCGGTCCCCGCGAGAAGCGGTGCGGAAGGGGGGGAGAGAAGGGGCAGAACCAAGGGCTTCTACACCCAGAAGGATCCCTTTACTGGCGAGGACGCGACTCCCCGGGTTCGTCTTCGATCGGGCGGTCCCGGAACTCCCGCGTCCCCACCACGGGATGCCACTGGTTCCTTGGGCGGCCGTGGCGGCTATGACCCGCGCGATGACGACGATGAAGAATGGGAGCTTCCCCCAGGCGTGCCTCGGACCACTCGTGCGGCCAATGAGTCACGGCCCCACCGAGATGACGATCGATCAAGGACCGCGCTTGGGGCCCGCGAGGATCGTCGCGGCCCTAAGGGTGAGGGGAAGGGTCGAGGAAAACATCGACCTGGCAAAGGTGGACGCGAGGATCCTGGCCCGCCCCGACAAAGGGATGATCGTGGCAGGGATACCCGCGGAGGCCGACGCGATGATCGCCGACCTCCTCCACGTCATGAGGAGCCCTCCGAGAGGCGCGGTCCGGGGCGAGATGAGCGCCGCGGACGTGATGACCCGGCTGATGACCGTCGCGATCGCCACCGGGACCGGCGCAGGGATGACCGACGTCACCAATCAGATCCCCCTCCGCCTCGCCGACCTCCGGCTGGCGACCACAGTAGGGGTGGTGGTGAGGATCGCCGTCGGGATGGAGGAGGCGATCGAGGTGACCGCGGTGGACGCCGGAGAGACGACGCGCCCAGAGACCGGGAAGAACCCGGTTCAGGGTGGTAGGCAGGTACCGCAATCAGCATCCGCCTTAGAAGGGCGAGGATGGCACGTGTGTCGCCGAAAAACGCGACCGCGCCGATCCTCCTCTCGCCCATGCGGCACTGCTGGGGGTGATGGTCTCCATTGCCCTGTACCGCTGATCCGGCGTTGTTCGTGTCCCTCCCGCACCGCTGCCGTGCGCGCTGGAGACGGTTCCCCTGGCGATCCTGTGTGAGGCTGTGACCGCACTAGAAGTGCCGGGCCGGCCGTAGCCGGATATTTTTCACACCAATTTCGGAACGTCCTTTTCCTTTTTCCTCCCAACTCGATTACTCCTCCAACCACATCACGGCGTGCAGTGAGGCGCGGTGATCCAGATAGGGTCCCCCTCCGCATGTTGTTGTCCCATGACAATGCATGAACGGCACGAGAGGAATCTTCGTCTGGTTCCTCCAATATGTCCTTGTTCACTCATGTGGCCCAATCGTCAAATAATCCTGTCGCCCCGCTAATTCGGGGTGGCGGGATTTTAACTGGGGCCCGGGTGCTGCCGTTTGGCTCACCTCTGAGTTGACACCGGCATTTTTGGTTGGTCCCTTTCGTCGTGAACTCAACTGTCTCGCATCCTTTCTCTCGTCCAGATATCGGATGAGGGGGGTGTGTTTTGTTCACGTGTTGTTTCTTCATATGGCAAAACGGCCGAATGGCCGTTTGGCTCAAGTTTTCAACCCCCCGTCAGTTTAACTCTGGCACCACGTGCGGACGCCATACAACGGCAGCCGCCCACATCATCGGGAAAAGGTCTCGGTGCTGGGGGCAGCTGGTTGTGGGAGGTATCCGGTGGTGCGGCAGGGTTTGCTGGGCTTGGTTGAGTACTTATACTTCTTCAACTTGATTCCCAACTTCCCAAAACTTCTCTTTGCTAACCGTCACATCCTCAACCCGGTCATCATCCACAGCTTCACCCGAGTTGTGTTTCCGGGTGCTTTGGGTACATCGTGATCTTCTTTGTGCTCATTTGCTTCCCTGGGCTACTTCGTGTTCGCCCAAAACCGCAGAAAGGAAGCACTGCTTGGCCCATGTGCATCGTGCTTGGACGGACCTTCGGTCTACAGGGCTCTTGCTTCATTAGGCGGCCTTTTGTTCGGGGGCCCTAAGAAAAAAGAAGGACACATAGAAAACAGAGCCACCAGTGGATACCTGCTGAAAAAAAAAGCACCAACAAAACCCTTCACAGAGATGGCTTCGGTACTCCTTTCGGCGAATTCCTTTCCCATGCGGAAGGCCGCCCAGCGCCAGAGGCTGGGGCTTCGGAGCTCAGGGAACCCGATTTGGGGAAGACGGAAGCCGACCAAATTTTTCGGGGTCCCTTAAAAAGGACAAGCACGCGCTGGCGGTTTCGCGAGGTAAGGTTTATCCAATGGTATTTACGAAGCCCGAGGCATCGTCAAAGGCAAAAGCATGCAACTCCAAGTCGGTCCCTGGTTGCTAAGTGGGCCAAGGACAACAGGAGCACAGCGGGCCAAGGGTACCACTTCTAGGGGTACCTCCCCCATTCTTTCCAGGGATCCTTCTTTCTAGAACTCCGGAATCCCAGCGAAAAAGGCTGGTTTTTGAAGAGAACGATGGTTGAAAAGAATGGGGAATCACCCTAGATAACTGCATCAATTCTATGCAAACAGTTGATTAGGAACAACGTTGGTTTGCTTTCTAGCCTAACTTTGCACCACTCTTTGGAACACCGTCGTTTTAAACCACGGAAAGGCTTGGCTTTTGAGGCATCATGGCAGTCCTTTGATTGAATAGGACATCAATTGGCGCAAGCGCATCCCTCTGGATGTCTTATAAACAAAAAGGGGCCCCATGGCCATTTCAGATGTTCCTTTTACCTTCCCCTGCCCGGATGTTTAACTTCACGTGTTTTGGCACACCGCAGCTATTCCAAGGTTCCAAGGTCTGAAAAGAGCACAGCTCAATGAAAACCAAGAAGCCAAAACTCAACAACCTAAGCCTAGTTCATTTTTTTGAGCCATTTCAGATCTTTGATTTTTCCACTCCGCCAAGAGGAAAGATCAGCAAGTGGCTTCCAGACGGTTGGTGTAGCGATGCCGAGCGACGCCATGGTGCCAGCTGAAAACGGACAGGCGGGGACCCCTATGAGCCGGGATGCTGCACGCCTATATTTGGGCGCCCTCTTGTGGAAGACAACAAGGAAACCAGCCATTGTGGGTCCGGTGCGTTTGAAGCAGGGTTACTAAGCCCCGGTCAGTTGGCGTGAGGCCAGCCGCCATTCTGGTAGGTCTAACCTCAAAAACCAAAACGAGCCGCCCAGATATGGCCGGGTTCACCCGAGGGCGCGTGTGTCAGGCACCTCGTTGGGCCTGGGGTGCGGCCTTGGTGTGCCTCGGATGTGTTTTCGGGCGAGGGCTTGGGGACTGGGCTGGTGGGATTTTGGGGCTCAGGTTTTCCCGAAAGCATGGCGAACCGCTGGGTTCACTTGAGTTGTTCTCATGAGAGTCATTACAAGGTGTCATTGCAAGGAATCATCATCATAAAAGTCATTGCAAGGAGTCATTGCAAGGAGTCATTGCAAGGAGTCATTGCAAGGAGTCATTGCAAGGAGTCATTGCAAGGAGTCATTGCAAGGAGTCATTGCAAGGAGTCATTGCAAGGAGTCATTGCAAGGAGTCATTGCAAGGAGTCATTGCAAGGAGTCATTGCAAGGAGTCATTGCAAGGAGTTATTGCAAGGAGTCATTGCAAGGAGTCATTGCAAGGAGTCATTGCAAGGAGTCATTGCTAGGAGTCATTGCAAGTAGTCATTGCAAGGAGTCATTGCAAGGAGTCATTGCAAGGAGTCATTGCAAGGAGTCATTGCAAGGAGTCATTGCAAGGAGTCATTGCAAGGAGTCATTGCAAGGAGTCATTGCAAGGA